>JAKWBO010000416.1:0-48231 GCA_034336685.1 Luscinia luscinia
GTACGCACTGGTTTATACTGGTTTATACTGGGAGGGACTGGGATTGACTGGGAGGGACTGGGATGGAACTGGGATGGAACTGGGATGGAACTGGAAGGGACTGGGGTGGAACTGGGATGGACTGGGAGGGACTGGGATGAACTGGGAGGGACTGGGATGGAACTGGGATGGACTGGGAGGGACTGGGATGAACTGGGATGGAACTGGGAGGGACTGGGATGGACTGGGATGGAACTGGGATGGAACTGGGATGGACTGGGAGGGAACTGGGATGGACTGGGAGGGAACTGGGATGAACTGGAAGGGACTGGGAGGAACTGGGATGGAACTGGAAGGGACTGGGAGGGAACTGGGATGGACTGGGATGGACTGGGAAGGAACTGGGATGGACTGGGAGGGAACTGGGATGAACTGGAAGGGACTGGGAGGGACTGGGATGGAACTGGAAGGGACTGGGAGGGAACTGAGATGGACTGGGAGGGACTGGGAGGGAACTGGGATGGAACTGGGATGGAACTGGGATGGACTGGGAGGGACTGGGATGGAACTGGGAGGGACTGGGAGGGAACTGAGATGGACTGGGGAGGGGACTGGGAGGGAACTGGGATGGAACTGGGATGGAACTGGGATGGACTGGGAGGGACTGGGATGGAACTGGGAGGGACTGGGATGGAACTGGGATGGACTGGGAGGGACTGCGATGGAACTGGGATGGACTGGGATGGAACTGGGATGGACTGGGATGGACTGGGAGGGACTGCGATGGAACTGGGATGGACTGGGAGGGACTGGGATGGACTCAGAGGACTGGGATGAACTGGGAGGGACTGGGAGGGACTGGGAGGGACTGGGAGGGCATTGGGCACCACTATGGATCCATACTGGTTTATACTGGTCCATAATGGTCCGTACTGGTCCATACTGGTCCATACTGGTTTATACTGGTTTATACTGGTCTGTGCCCAGCCATCGCCCTCCCGCCGCTCTCTCCCCATTGGCGCTCTGGCCCGCCTCTCCCGCCTGCGATTGGCCGAGACCCCGCTGGGCTCCGCCCCGACGGCCCGCCCACGCGGCCGAGCTGCTGCCGGCCTGTGGCGTCACCTTCTGCTGATTGGCTGCCGACCTGTGACGTCACCTTCCGCTGATTGGCTGCCGGGCCGTGACGTCACCTCTCCGCTGATTGGCTGCCGGCCTGTGACGTCACCTCTCAGCTGATTGGCTGCTGCCGGGCGCTGGCCACGCCCCGGGCGCTTCCGGGTTTGGCCACGCCCACTCCTGGTGTTTAATAAAGTGACGTCACCCAGTTTGTGCTGGTCCCTCCCAGTCCCTCCCAGTTTGTCCCAGTTACCCTCAGTTTCCCCAGTTCCATCCCAGTCCATCCCAGTTCCCTCCCAGTCCGCCCAGTTCATCCCAGTTCATCCCAGTTCACTCCCAGTCCATCCCAGTGCCTTCCCAGTTTGTCCCAGTCACTCCTCAGTCCCTCCCCAGTTCACCCCAGCTGATTCCCAGTGTGTCCCAGTCCCTCCCAGTCCCATTGAATTTTCTCCCAGTTCCCTCCCAGTCCCTCCCAGTTCACCCCAGTCCATCCCAGTTCCTCCCAGTCCTCCCAGTCCCTCCCAGTTCATCCCAGTCCATCTCAGTTCCCTCCCAGTTCCTTCCCAGTCCCTCCCAGTCCACCCCAGTTGATTCCCAGTTCCTCCCAGTTCCCCCAGTTAACGACACGCGGGCGGGGCTGGGGTGGGGGAGGGGGAAACGCGTCGCTGCCAAATAGTGATCCATTGCCCAGCCCTGGGGCGCGGCCTTGCCAAATAGTGACCCCAGGTTGCCAAATAGTGACCCCACCCTGCCAAATAGTGAGGCAGCGCCCTCCCCCGCCCCAGCGCCTCTTGCCACATAGTGAGCCATTGGTGCCGCCCATGGGGACCCCACCCTGCCAAATAGTGAGCCAAGACCCCCTCCCAAATGGGATTGGACCATCTGCCAAATAGTGAGCCACAGAAAAACCCCATAGGGACCCCCTGCCAAATAGTGAGCCATTGAGAACCCCCATAGACCCCACCCTGCCAAATAGTGAGCCAAGCCCCTCCCCAAATGGGATCGGACCATCTGCCAAATAGTGAGCTATGGGAAATATCCATAGGGACCCCCCTGCCAAATAGTGAGCCATTGATTCTGCCCATAGGGACCCCACCCTGCCAAATTCTGAGCCGCGCCCCCTCCCCAAATGGGACAGGACCCCCTGCCACATAGTGAGCCATTGAGAACCCCCATAGACCCCTCCCTGCCAAATAGTGAGCCAAGACCCCTCCCCATATTAAACAGGACCCCCCTACCAAATAGTGAGCCATTGATTCTGCCCATAGACCGCTCCTGCCAAATTCTGAGCCGAGCCCCCTCCCAAATGGGATCGGACCATCTGCTAAATAGTGAGCCATTGAGAACCTCCATAGACCCCCACCCTGCCAAATAGTGAGCCACTGGTTCTGCCCATAGGGACCCCCCTGCCACATAGTGAACCATTGAGAACCCCCATAGACCGCTCCTGCCAAAATAGTGAGCCAAGACCCTCCCCATATTGGACAGGACCCCCTGCAAAATAGTGAGCCATGGAAAAGCCCCATAGACCGCTCCCTGCCAAATTCTGAGCCAAGCCCTTCCCCATATTGGACAGGACCCCCTGCAAAATAGTGAGCCATTGATTCTGCCCATAGGGACCCCCGCTGCCACATTGTGAGCCATTGAGAACCCCATAGACCGCTCCTGCCAAATTCTGGGCCGGGCCCCTCCCCATATAGAGCCGGACACCCCTGCCAAATAGTGAGCTATGGGAAAACCCCATAGGGACCCTACCCTGCAAAATAGTGAGCCATTGAGAACCTCCATAGACCCCCACCCTGCCAAATAGTGAGCCAGGCCCCTCCCCAAATGGGATCGGACCCCCTGCCAAATAGTGAGCCATTGATTCTGCCCATAGACCCCACCCTGCCAAATTCTGATCCGAGCCCCTCCCATATTCGACCAGAGTCCCTGCCAAATAGTGAGCTATAAAAAAATCCCCATAGGGACCCCTGCCAAATAGTGAGCCACTCGCCCCTGCCACATAGTGAGCCATTAAGAACCCCCATAGATCACTCCCTGCCAAATAGTGAGCCAAGACCCCTCCCCATATTGGACAGGACCCCTGCCAAATAGTGAGCCATTGATTCTGCCCATAGGGACTCCCCGCTGCCAAATTCTGAACCAGAGACCCCCTCCCCAAATGGGATCGGACCATCTGCCAAATAGTGAGCTACAGAAAAACCCCATAGGGACCCCCTGCCACATTGTAGAGCCACTGAGAGCTCCCATAGACCGCTCCCTTCCAAATAGTGAGCCAAGACCCCTCCCCATATTGGACAAGACCCCCTGCCAAATAGTGAGCCATTAAGAACCCTATAGACCCCACCCTGCCAAATTCTGGGCCGAGCCCCCTCCCCATATTCGACCAGAGTCCGTGCCAAATAGTGAGCCACGGAAAAACCCCATTGGGACCCCCTGCCAAATTCTGAGCCATTCGCCCCTGCCACATAGTGAGCCATTGAAAACCCCCATAGACCCCCACCCTGCCACATAATGAGCCGAGCCCCCTCCCCAAATGGGATGGGACGATCTGCCAAATAATGAGCCATTTGAAAACCCCCATAGGGACCCCTGCCAAATTCTGAGCCACACCCCTGCCACATTGTGAGCCATTGAGAACCCCCATAGACCGCTCCCTGCCAAATAGTGAGCCAGGCACCCCTGCCACATAGTGAGCCATTGGATCGCCCCATAGGGACCCCCTGCCAAATAGTGATCCATTGGTTCAGCCCCCCCCCATCCCCCAGGGGGTTATACTGGTTTGTACTGGTCTGTACTGGTCTGTACTGGTCTGTACTGGTCTGTACTGGGAAAGGGCTGAATCGCGATCCCGGGTGGGGCCCGGGGGGCGTGGCCTGTGCCGGCCCCGCCCCTTCCCCCCGCGCCGCCGTCACTGGGAGCGACTGGGAGCGACTGGGAGCGACTGGGAGCGACTGGGGAGGTACTGGGAGCACTGGGAGGGGGAACTGGGGGAACTGGGAGCACTGGGAAGGGGTTTCTGGGCAAACTGGGAGGACTGGGAAGGGGTTAATGGGCAAACTGGGAGTTACTGGGAGCACTGGGAGGACTAGGAGGGTTTACTGGAGTAAACTGGGAGGACTGGAGGGTGACTGGGAGGGTGAACTGGGAGCACTGGGAGCACTGGGAGGGGTTTCTGGAGCAAACTGGGAGTTACTGGGAGCACTGGGAGGGGTAACTGGGCAAACTGGGAGCACTGGGAGGGGTTTACTGGGTAAACTGGGAGGACTGGGAAGGGGTTAATGGGCAAACTGGGAGGACTGGGAGGACTGGAGGGTGACTGGGAGGGAACTGGGAGCACTGGGAGGGAAACTGGGGAACTGGGAGCACTGGGAGGAAACTGGGGGAACTGGGAGCACTGGGAGGAGGAACTGGGAGCACTGGGAGCACTGGGAGGGGGTTACTGGGCAAACTGGGAGTTACTGGGAGCACTGGGAGGGGTCACTGGGGCTGCCGGAAGTGCCCGGGAGGGAACTGGGAATACTGGGAGCACTGGGAGGGAACTGGGGGAGCACTGGGAGGGTTACTGGGCAAACTGGGAATACTGGGAGGCGCTGGGAGGGGTCACTGGTTCATACTGGGAACGCTGGGAGGGGTTACTGGGCAAACTGGGAATACTGGGAGCACTGGGAGGGTCACTGGTTCATACTGGGAGCGCTGGGAGGGTCACTGGTTCATACTGGGAGGCGCTGGGAGGCGTCACTGGGAGCTCGGGGCGAGTTACTGGGAGGCGCTGGGAGGGGAACTGGGCGAACTGGGAGAACTGGTCTGGCGGGGAGGAGCTGCTGGGACAGGCCCGGCCCGGGGAACTGGGAGGGACTGGGTTAAACTGGGAGGGACTGGGAGGGACTGGGAGGCGACTGGGGGGACTGGGGGACTGGGAGCAGTCACTGGTCCATACTGGGAGCACTGGGAGCCGTTACTGGTCCATACTGGGAGCTCTGGGGGTTACTGGGTTGAACTGGGATGTTACTGGTTCATACTGGGAGCACTGGGAGCGGTTGCTGGTCGATACTGGGAGGGAACGGGTTCATACTGGGAGGGACTGGGCCATATTGGGAGCACTGGGAGCCATTACTGGTTCATACTGGGAGGCAACTGGGATATACTGGTTCATACTGGGAGCCAGGGAGGGTTACTGGTTCATACTGGGAGCACTGGGAGGAGTCACTGGTTCATACTGGGAGGAACTGGGATATACTGGGAGGACTGGGAGCTGTTATTGGTCTATACTGGGAGCACTAGGAGGGGTTACTGGTCCATACTGGGAAGGACTGGTCCATACAGGGAGCACTGGGAGCAGTTACTGGTTCATACTGGGAGTTACTGGTTCATACTAGGAGCACTGGGAGCCGTTACTGGTTCATACTGGGAGCACTGGGAGAGAGTTTGGGCCATACTGGGAGCGGTTACTGGGATATACTGGGAGCACTGGGGGTTACTGGGTTGAACTGGGGGTTACTGGTTTATACTGGGAAGGACTGGGCCATACTGGGATATACTGGGGTGATACTGGTTCATACTGGGAGCACTGGGAGAGAGTTTGGCCATACTGGGAGCGGTTACTGGGATATACTGGGCGGTTACTGGTCTATACTGGGAGCACTGGGGGTTACTGGGTTGAACTGGGAGGGAACTGGTTCATACTGGGAGCACTGGGAGCAGTTACTGGTTCATACTGGGAGCCAGGGAGGGTTACTGGTCCATACTGGGAGGGACTGGTCCATACTGGGAGCACTGGGAGCAGTCACTGGTTCATACTGGGAGGGAACTGGGATATATTGGGAGCACTGGGAGCTGTTACTGGTCTATACTGGGAGCACTGGAAGGGCTTACTGGTCCATACTGGGAGCACTGGGAGGGGTTACTGGTTCATACTGGGAGCACTGGGGGTTACTGGGTTGAACTGGGATGTTACTGGTTCATACTGGGAGCACTGGGGGTTACTGGTTCATACTGGGAGCACTGGGAGCTATTACTGGTCCATACTGGGGGTTACTGGTTCATACTGGGTGCACTGGGGGGTTACTGGTCTATACTGGGAGCACTGAGAGCCGTTACTGGTCCATACTGGGAGTTACTGGTTTATACTGGGAAGGACTGGTCTATACTGGGATATACTGGGGTGTTACTGGTCCATACTGGGAGCACTGGGAGGGAGTTTGGGCCATACTGGGAGCGTGTTACTGGGATATACTGGGGGCTACTGGTTCATACTGGGAGCACTGGGGGTTACTGGGTTGAACTGGGCAGTTACTGGTTCATACTGGGAGGGACTGGGCCATACTGGGATATACTGGGGTGATACTGGTCCATACTGGGAGCACTGGGAGAGAGTTTGGGCCATACTGGGAGCGGTTACTGGGATATACTGGGCGGTTACTGGTCTATACTGGGAGCACTGGGGGGTTACTGGGTTGAACTGGGAGGGAACTGGTTCATACTGGGAGCACTGGGAGCAGTTACTGGTTCATACTGGGAGCCAGGAGGGGTTACTGGTCCATACTGGGAGGGACTGGTCCATACTGGGAGCACTGGGAGCAGTCACTGGTTCATACTGGGAGGAACTGGGATATACTGGGAGCACTGGGAGCTGTTATTGGTCTATACTGGGAGCACTGGGAGGGGTTACTGGTCCATACTGGGAGCACTGGGAGGGGTTACTGGTTCATACTGGGAAGGACTGGGCCATACGGGGATATACTGGAGGTTACTGGTACATACTGGGAGCACTGGGGGTTACTGGGTTGAACTGGGATGTTACTGGTTCATACTGGGAGGGAACTGGGATATACTGGGAGCACTGGGAGCCAGGGAGGGGTTACTGGTCTATACTGGGAGGGAACTGGGATATACTGGGAGAGACTGGTCCATACTGGGAGCACTGGGGGGTTAGTGGGATATACCGGTCCATACTGGTTTATACTGGTTTATACTGGTCTATACTGGTTTATACTGGTCCATACTGGTCCATACTGGTCCATACTGGTCCATACTGGTCCATACTGGTTTATACTGGTCCATACTGGTCCATACTGGTCCATACCAGTCCATACCGGTCCGTACTGGTCCATACTGGTCCATACTGGTCCATACTGGTCCATACTGGTCCATACCAGTCCATACTGGTCTATACTGGTTTATACTGGTTTATACCGGTCCATACTGCCCCATACCGGTCCATACCGGTCCATACTGGTCCATACTGGTCCATACTGGTCCATACTGGTCCGTACTGGTCCATACTGGTCCATACCAGTCCATACTGGTCCATACTGGTCCATACTGGTCCCATACCGGTCCATACTGGTCCATACTGGTCCGTACTGGTCCATACTGGTCCGTACTGGTCCATACTGGTCCATACTGGTCCATACCAGTCCATACTGGTCCATACCGGTCCATACTGGTCCATACTGGTCCATACCGGTCCATACTGGTCCATACTGGTCCATACTGGTCCATACCGGTCCATACTGGTTTATACTGGTCCATACCAGTCCGCACTGGTTTATACTGGTCCGTACTGGTCCATACCGGTCCGTACTGGTTTATACCGGTCTATACTAGTTTATACTGCCCCATACCAGTCCGTACTGGTCCGTACTGGTCCGTACTGGTTTATACTGGTTCCAGCATGGATCCCCGCTCCGACCGCGGCCGCTTCGCCTCCGTCCGCCTGCAGGGGGCGCCGCCGGGCCCCGCCCCCTCGGGCCCCGCCCCCCGCGCGCTCTGGCGCCGCCTGGCGGCCAAGTGCGGCTGCTGCGGGCGCTGCGGGAGCCGCGCGCGGGGCCGCGACTGGGAGCCCCTGCCCGGGGAGGCGCCGGGCCGCAGAGCGCCGCAGCCGCTGCGCCCAGGTGGGGAGAGAGGGAAAAGTTCGGGGGTTTGGGGGGGTTTGGGGGTTTGGGATTTTTGGGGATTTTTTGGGGATTTTTTGGGGGTTTTTCAGGATTTTTTGGGGTTTTTTGGGGATTTTTTTGGGGTTTTTTTGGGGATTTTTGGGGATTTTTGGGGAATTTTTTATGATTTTTCACTATTTTTGAGGATTTTTCGGGATTTTTTGGGGATTTTTGGGGATTTTGGGGATTTTTTGGGATTTCTTAGAGATTTTTTGGGGATTTTTTGGGGATTTTTGGGGATTTTTGCACTAATTTTTAAGAATTTTTGGGGATTTTTTGGGGGTTTTGGGATTTTAGGGGATTTTTGGGGATTTTTCGGAATTTTTATGATTTTTTCACTATTTTTGGGGGGATTTTTGGGGGGTTTTAGGGATTTTTTGGGGATTTTTTGGGGATTTTTTGGGATTTTTTTGGGGATTTTTTGGGATTTTTGGGGATTTTTGGGGATTTTTGGGGAATTTTGGGGAATTTTTATGATTTTTCAATATTTTTAAGGATTTTTGGGGATTTTTAGGGATTTTTGGGGATTTTTAGAGATTTTTTGGGATTTCTTAAGGAGTTTTTGGGGATTTTTTGGGGATTTTTGGGGATTTTTTGGGGATTTTTTCGGAATTTTTTATGATTTTTTCACTATTTTTGGGGATTTTGGGGGATTTTTGGGGATTTTTGGGATTTTTTGGGGATTTTTGGGGATTTTTTGGGGATTTTTCGGAATTTATTATGATTTTTTCACTATTTTTTGGGGATTTTGGGGAGTTTTGGGGATTTTTGGGGGATTTTTGGGGATTTTTTGGGGCTTTTGGGGGATTTTTGGGGATTTTTTGGAATTTTTTGGAATTTTTTGGGATTTTTGGGGATTTTTTGGGGATTTTTTGGGATTTTTGGGGATTTATTGGGAATTTTAATGGTTTTTGCTGATTTTTGGGGATTTTTTGGGGATTTTTGGGGATTTTTGGGGATTTTTGGGAATTTTTATGATTTTTTCAATATTTTTAAGGATTTTTGGGGATTTTTAGGGATTTTTGGGGATTTTTGGGGATTTTATGGGGATTTTTGGGGATTTTTGGGGATTTTTGGGGATTTTTTGGGGATTTATTGGGAATTTTTAATGGTTTTTGGGGATTTTTGGGGGATTTTTGGGGATTTTTTGGGGATTTTTTGGGATTTCTTAAGGATTTTTTTGGGATTTTCTGGGGATTTTTGGGGATTTTTGGGGATTTTTGGGGATTTTTGGGGATTCTTAAGGATTTTTTGGGATTTTTTGGGGATTTTTTTGGGATTTTTTGGGGATTTTTTTTTATTTTTTCGGAATTTTTAACTATTTTTGGGGATTTTGGGGGAGTTTTTGGGGATTTTGAGGGTTTTTGGGGATTGTTTGGGAATTTTTTAGGGATTTTTTGGGGATTTTTGGGGGTTTTTGGGAGATTTTTTGGGGATTTTTTGGGGATTGTTCGGGGAATTTTTGGGGGTTTTTGGGGGGATTTTTGGGGATTTTTTCGAATTTTTATGATTTTTTCACTATTTTTTGGGGGATTTTTTGGGGGGATTTTTTAGGGATTTTTGGGGATTTTTGCACTAATTTTAAGGATTTTTTGGGATTTTTGGGCATTTTTGGGATTTTTGGGGATTTTTTGGGCATTTTTGGGGATTTTTTGGGGATTTTTTGGGGATTTTTGGGGATTGTTTGGGAATTTTTTGAGAATTTTTGGGGATTGTTTGGGAATTTTTTGGGGTTTTTTTGGGGATTTTTGGGGGATTTTTTAAAGATTTTTTGGGGATTTTTGGGGGATTTTTTGGGGGATTTTTGGGATTTTTTGGGGATTTTTTGGGGATTTTTCGGGGGATTTTTAACGGATTTTTTGGGAGATTTTTTGGATTTTTCGGGATTTTTAATGATTTTTGGGGATTTTTGGGGGATTTTTTGGGGGATTTTTGGGATTTTTTAAGGATTTTTTGGGGATTTTTTGGGGATTTTTTGGGGATTTTTTGGGGATTTATTGGGAATTTTTATGATTTTTCACTATTTTTTGGGGATTTTTGGGGGAGTTTTTGGGGATTTTTGGGGGATTTTTATGGGATTTTTTGGGGGTTTTTGGGGATTTTTTGGAGTTTTTTTGGGGATTTTTTGGGATTTTTTTGGGATTTTTTCGGAATTTTTAATTATTTTTTCACTATTTTTTGGGGATTTTTGGGGGATTTTTTGGAGATTTTTTTGGGATTTTTTCGGAATTTTTTATGATTTTTTCACTATTTTTTGGGGATTTTGGGGGGATTTTTTTGGGATTTTTGGGGATTTTTTGCGATCTCTTGAGAATATTTTGGGGATTTTTGGGGATTTTTGGGGATTTTTCGGGATTTTTTGGGATATTTAAGGATTTTTTGGGGATTTTTTCGGGATTTTTTGGGGGATTTTTATGGGATTTTTGGGATTTTTGGGGATTTTTTGGGGATTTTTTGGGGCTTTTTGGGGATTTTTGGGGATTTTTTGGAATTTTTGGAATTTTTTGGGATTTTTTGGGGATTTTTTGGGGATTTTTTGGGATTTTTGGGGATTTATTGGGAATTTTAATGGTTTTTGCTGATTTTTGGGGATTTTTTGGGGATTTTTGGGGATTTTTTGGGGATTTTTGGGGATTTTTTGGGGGATTTTTGGGGATTTTTTTATGATTTTTTCAATATTTTTAAGGATTTTTTGGGGATTTTTTAGGGATTTTTTGGGGATTTTTTGGGGATTTTATTGGGATTTTTTGGGGATTTTTTGGGGATTTTTGGGGATATTTTGGGGATTTATTGGGAATTTTTAATGGTTTTTGGGGATTTTGGGGGATTTTTGGGGATTTTTTGGGGATTTTTTGGGATTTCTTAAGGATTTTTGGGATTTTCTGGGGATTTTTGGGGATTTTGGGGATTTTTGGGGATTTTTGGGGGATTCTTAAGGATTTTTGGGATTTTTGGGGATTTTTTGGGATTTTTGGGGATTTTTTTTATTTTTCGAATTTTTAACTATTTTTGGGGATTTTTGGGGAGTTTTGGGGATTTTTGAGGGTTTTTGGGGATTGTTTGGGAATTTTTTAGGGATTTTTTGGGGATTTTTGGGGGTTTTTGGGAGATTTTTGGGGATTTTTTGGGATTGTTCGGGGAATTTTTGGGGGGTTTTTTGGGGGATTTTTTGGGGGATTTTTCGAATTTTTATGATTTTTTCACTATTTTTTGGGGATTTTTGGGGATTTTTGGGGGATTTTTGGGGGGATTTTTAGGGATTTTTGGGGATTTTGCACTAATTTTTAAGGATTTTTTGGGATTTTTGGGCATTTTTGGGATTTTTTGGGGATTTTTGGGCATTTTGGGGATTTTTTGGGGATTTTTTGGGGATTTTTGGGGATTGTTTGGGAATTTTTGAGAATTTTTGGGGATTGTTTGGGAATTTTTGGGGTTTTTTTGGGGATTTTGGGGGATTTTTAAAGATTTTTGGGGATTTTTGGGGGATTTTTGGGGGATTTTTGGGATTTTTGGGGATTTTTGGGGATTTTTCGGGGATTTTTAACGGATTTTTTGGGGGATTTTTTGGATTTTTCGGGATTTTTAATGATTTTTGGGGATTTTGGGGGATTTTTGGGGGATTTTGGGATTTTTAAGGATTTTTGGGGATTTTTGGGGATTTTTTGGGATTTTTGGGGATTTTTTGGGATTTTTTGGGGTTTTTGGGGATTTTTGGGGATTTTTGGGGATTTTTGGGGATTTTTTTGATTTCTTAAGGATTTTTTGGGGGATTTTTGGGGGATTTTTGGGGATTTTTGGGGATTTTTGGGAGATTTTTGGGGATTTTTGTGGGTTTTTATGGGATTTTTGGGGATTTTGGGGGATTTTTTGGGGATTTTTGGGGATTGTTTCGAACTTTTCGGATTTTGGGAGATTTTTGGGGGATTTTTGGGGGATTTTTGGGGATTTTTGGGGGATTTTTTGGGGATTTTTTGGGGATTTTTTGGGATTTTTGGGGAATTTCTTATGATTTTTTGCTATTTTTTAAGGATTGTTTGAGGATTTTTGGGGGATTTTTTGGGGATTTTTTGGGGAATTTTTATGATTTTTTCAATATTTTTAAGGATTTTTGGGGAGTTTTTGGGGATTTTTGGGGATTTTGGGGGATTTTCTTGGGATTTTTGGCAATTTCTTTGCGATCTCTTGAGAATATTTTGGGGATTTTTTGGGGATTTTTCGGGATTTTTTGGGGGATTTTTGGGGATTTTTGGGAGATTTTTATTATTTTTTCACTATTTTTAAAGGATTTTTTGGGGATTTTTTGGGAGATTTTTGGGGATTTTGGGGATTTTTGGGATTTTTGGGGGATTTTGGGGAGATTTTGGGAGGTTTTTGGGGATTTTTGGGGAATATTTGGGGATTTTGGAAGATTTTTGGGGGATTTTGGGGGATTTTTTGGGGGGTTTGGGGATTTTTGGGGGATTTTTGGGGATTTTAAAGGATTTTTTTATTTTTTGGGGATTTTGGGGAGGTTTTTGGGGGGATTGTTTGGGGATTTTAGCTATTTTTAGGGGATTTTTTGGATTTTTGTGGATTCTTTGGGGATTTTTTAAAGAATTTTGGGGGATTTTTGGGGGCATTTTGGGTGGAATATTTCGGGATTTTTGGGGGGATTTGGGGGGAATTTTGGGGATTTTTGGGTAATTTTTTGGGATTTAGGGGGATTTTTGGGGATTTTTGGGATTTTTTTGGGATTTTTTGGGATTTTTTTGGAGATTTTTGGGGATTCTTTGCGGATTTTTGGGGGATTTTTTTTGGATTTATGGGGACTTTTTGGATAATTTTTTGGGGACTTTTAGCGATTTTTAAGGGGATTTTTTAGGAGTTGTTGGGAATTTTCAACGACTTTTTTTGGGATTTTGGAGGGATTTTTTGGGGATTTTGGGGATTTTTTCGGGAGTTCTTTGGGTTTTTGGGGATTATTTGGGATTTTTTGGGGATTTTTTGGGGATTTATTGGGGATTTATTGGGGATTTTTGGGGGATTTTTTGGGGATTTTTTCGGGATTGTTTGGGAATTTTTGGGGTCTTTTGGGGATTTTTGGGGATTTTTGAAGATTTTTTGGGGATTTTTGGGGATTTTTGGGGGATTTTTTGGGGATTTTTGGGATTTTTTGGGGATTTTTAACGGATTTTTTGGGGATTTTTGGGATTTTCGGGATTTTTAATGATTTTTGGGGATTTTTGGGGGATTTTTTTTCGGGAGTTCTTTGGGTTTTTTTGGGGATTTTTTTGGGGATTTTTTGGGGAATTTTGGAGATTTTTTAGGGATTTTGGGGGGATTTTTTTGGGATTTTTTTCGGAATTTTTTATGGTTTTTTCACTATTTTTTAAGGATTTTTTGGGGATTTTTTGAGGATTTTTGGGGGATTTTTTTGGGATTTTTTGGGGATTTTTTGGGGATTTTTTGGGATTTTTTGGGGGTTTTTGGGGTTTTTTGGGAACTTTTTGAGGATTTTGGGGATTGTTTGGGAATTTTTGGGGTTTTTTTTGGGGATTTTTGGGGGATTTTTGAAGATTTTTGGGGATTTTTGGGGGATTTTTGGGGGGATTTTTGGGATTTTTGGGGATTTTTGGGGATTTTTGGGATTTTTCGGGATTTTTAATGATTTTTGGGGGATTTTTGGGGGATTTTTTTCGGGAGTTCTTTGGGTTTTTTGGGGATTTTTTGGGGAATTTTTGGGAGTTCTTTGAGAATTTTTAAGGATTTTTTGGAGGATTTTTGGGGATTTTTTGGGGATTTTTTGGAGATTTTTTAGGGATTTTGGGGGGATTTTTTGGGATTTTTTCGGATTTTTTTTCGGAATTTTTTATGATTTTTTCACTATTTTTTAAGGATTTTTTGGGATTTTTGGGGATTTTTGGGGATTTTTGGGATTTTTGGGGTTTTTGGGGATTTTTGGGGATTTTTGGGGATTTTTGGGAGATTTTTGGGGATTTTTTGGGGATTGTTCTGGAATTTTTGGGGTTTTTTGGGGATTTTTGGGGGATTTTTTGAAGATTTTTTGGGGATTTTTTGTGGGTTTTTATGGGATTTTTGGGGATTTTGGGGGATTTTTGGGGATTTTTTGGGGATTGTTTTGGAACTTTTTCGGATTTTTGGGGGATTTTGGGGGATTTTTGGGGGATTTTTGGGGGATTTTTTGGGGATTTTTGGGGGATTTTTTGGGGATTTTTTTGGGATTTTTTGGGGAATTTCTTATGATTTTTTCGCTATTTTTTAAGGATTGTTTGAGGATTTTTGGGGGATTTTTGGGGATTTTTGGGGGATTTTTGGGGAATTTTTATGACTTTTCACTATTTTTAAGGATTTTATGGGGATTTTTTGGGGATTTCTTAAGGATTATTTTGGGATTTTTGGGGGGATTTTTTGGGGATTTTTTGTGGATTTTTTGAGGAATTTTTGGGGATTCTTTGGGGATTTTTTCGGGATTGTTTGGGAATTTTTGGGGATTTTTGGGAGATTTTTATGATTTTTTCACTATTTTTAAAGGATTTTTTGGGGATTCTTTGGGGATTTTTTGGGGATTTTTTGGGGATTTTGATGGGATTTTGGGGGATTTTTAAGGATTTTTTTGGGATTTTTTGGGATTTTCTTGAGATTTTTTGGGTTTTTGGGGATTTTTGAGGATTTTTTGGGATTTTTGGGGATTCTTTTGGGATTTTTTTGGGGATTTTTTTGGGATTTTTGGGGATTTTTTTGGGATTTTTTGGGGTTGTTTCGGGATTTTGGGGGGATTTTTTGATGATTTTTTCACTATTTTTAAAGTATTTTGGGGGATTTTTCGACAGTTTATTGGGAATTTTGGGGGATTTTTGGGGGTTTTTTGGGGATTTTTTGGGGATTTTGGGGAGTTTTTATGCTTTTTCACTATTTTTAAATGATTTTTTGGGATTTTTTGGGATTTTTGGGGGAATTTTTGGGGATTTTTGAGGATTTTTGGGGGAATTTTTATGATTTTTCACTATTTTTTAAGGATGTTTTGGGGATTTTGGGGGATTTTTGGGATTTTTGGGGGGATTTTTGAGGATTTTTTGGGGATTTTTGGAGATTTTTGGGGATTTTTGGGTTTTTGGGGGATTTTTGGGGATTTTTTGGGGAATTTTTGGGGGTTTTTAGGGATTTTTGGGATTTATTAGAATTTTTAATGATTTTTTGGGGTTTTTTGAGATTTTTTGGGGATTTTTAGGTATATTTTTTGGGATTTTGGGGGATTTTTTGGGGGGAATTTTGGGGATTTTTAGGGGATTTTGGGGATTTTTAAAGGATTTTTTGGAATTTTGGGGGATTTTGGGGGGATTTTCAGGGAATTTTGGGGGAATATTTGGGGATTTTTGGGGATTTTTGGGGAATATTGGGGATTTTTGGGCAAATTTTTGGAATTTTTCGGGGATTTTGGGGGATTTTTGGGGACTTTTGGGGATTTTTTGGGAATTTTAAGGATTTTTTAGGGATTTTTGGGGGCACTTTTTGGGGATTTTTGTGGATTTTTGGGATTTTTAAAGGATTTTTTGGAATTTTTGGGGATTTTTGGGGGGGATTTTGGGGGATTTTTGGGTAAATTTTGCGGATTTTTGGGGATTTTGGGGAGACTTTTGGGTAATTTTTGGGGATGTTTAGCGATTTTTAGGGGATTTTTGGGATTTTTGGGAATTTTTAAAGACTTTTTTGGGAGATTTTTGGGGATTTTTGGGAGATTTTTTGGGGATTTTTGGGGATTTTTGGGATTTTTTCGGTAATTTTTGGGATTTTGGGGGATTTTTGGGGGGGTTTTTGGGGATTTTTGTGGATTTTTGGGGATTTTTAAAGGATTTTTTGGAATTTTTGGGGATTTTGGGGGGGATTTTTGGGGATTTTTGGGGAATAATTGGGGTGATTTTTGGGGGAATTTTGGGGGAATATTTGGGGATTTTTGGGGATTTTTTGGAACTTTTCGGAGATTTTTGGGGATTTTTGGGGTAATTTCCGGGATTTTTGGGAGATTTTTGGGGAAATTTCCAGGATTTTTGGGGGATTTCTTGCGGATTTTTGGGATTTTGGGGGATTTTTGGGAGATTTTTTGGGGATTTTTTGGGGATTCTTTGGGGATTGTTTGGGGATTTTTGGGGGATTTTTTTAGGGGGTTTTTGGGGAAATTTTCCAGGATTTTTCGGGTAATTTTTGCGTAATTTTTGGGGATTTTGGGGGATTTTTGGGGAGATTTTTGGGGGATTTTTTGGTAATTTTTGGGGATTTTTAGCGATTTTTCGGGGATTTTTTGGGATTTTTTGGGAAATTTTCCGGGATTTTTGGGAGATTTTTGGGTAATTTCTTGCGGATTTTTAGGGGGATTTTTTGGGGGTTTTTTTGGGGGGATTTTTGGGGACTTTTTGGGTAATTTTGGGGGATTTTGGGGGATTTTTGGCTACTTTTGGGGAAGTTGTACGGGATTTTTTGGGATTTTTGGGTAATTTCTTGCGGATTTTTAGGGGATTTTTAGGGGATTTTTTGGGGGATTTTTGGGGGATTTTGGGGGGATTTTTGGGGGATTTTTTGGGATTTTGGGGAATATTTGGGGATTTTTGGG
The DNA here is from genome assembly GCA_034336685.1 of Luscinia luscinia. Lineage (NCBI taxonomy): Eukaryota > Metazoa > Chordata > Aves > Passeriformes > Muscicapidae > Luscinia > Luscinia luscinia. Next base: position 16,642 of record JAKWBO010000416.1, read on the forward strand.
TAATTTTTGGGGATTTTTAGCGATTTTTCAGGGATTTTTGGGATTTTTGGGGAAGTTTTCCGGGACTTTTTGGGATTTTTGGGAATTTTTAACGACTTTTTGGGGATTTTAGGGGATTTTTGGGAGATTTTTGGATAATTTCTTGCGGATTTTTAGGGGATTTTTTGGGGGGTTTTTTGGGGGGGATTTTTGGGGGATTTTTGGGGACTTTTTGGGTAATTTTGGGGGATTTTGGGGGATTTTTGGCTACTTTTTGGGGGAAGTTATGCGGGATTTTTTGGGATTTTTTGGGTAATTTTTGCGGATTTTTTAGGGGATTTTTTGGGGATTTTTTGGGGAGATTTTTGGGGAGATTTTTTTGGGGGGGGATTTTTGGGGAATATTTGGGGATTTTTGGGGTAATTTTTTGGGGATTTTTGGGTGGATTTTTTCGGGGAGATTTTTTTTTGGGCGACTTTTCAAGCCAGCCCTTCCAAGATGGCGGCCGCTAAGCCCCCGCCCGTCCCGCCCCGCAGGCCTATTGGCTCCCGTCAGGCTCCGCCCCGGCGCGCCGGCCAATCGCGTGGCGCACCACACGCAGGAGTTCGCGCGGCGCCCCCTGGTGGTGCGGCGGGGCAGCGCTTCCACCTGCGCGTGGCGCTGCCCGCCCTCTGCGCGAGGGCGACGAGCTGTGCGTGGAGCTCACCCTGGGTGAGGGAAATTTGGGGGAATTTGGGGGGAAATTTGGGGGATTTTGGGGAAAAAAATGGGAAAAAATTGGGGGGATTTAGGGGAAAATTTGGGGATTGTGGGAAAAAATTTTCGGGGTTTTGGGAAAAAACTTGGGAAAAAATTTGGGGATTTTGGGAAAAAAATTGGGGGTTTTGGGGAAAAAAGGGAAAAAATTTGGGGGATATTAGGGAAAATTTGGGAAATTTTGGGGAAATTTTGGGGAAATTTTGGGGAAATTTGGGAAATTTTGGGGAAATTTGGGGAAAAAATTTGGTGATTGTGGGAAAAAATTTTCGGGGTTTTGGGAAAAAAACTTGGGAAAAAATTTGGGGGTTTTGGGGAAAATATTGGGGGTTTTGGGAAAAAAAGGAAAAAATTTGGGGATTTTAGGGGAAAAATTTGGGAAATTTTGGGGGGAAATTTAGGGGAAATTTGGGGATTTTGGGAAATAATTCGGGGATTGTGGGAAAAAATTTTGAGGGATTTTGGGGAAAAAAAGGGAAAAAAATTAGGGGATTTTGGGAAAAAAATGGGAAAAAATTTGGGGGATTTTAGGGAAAATTTGGGGATTGTGGGAAAAAAAATTTGGGGGATTTTGGGGAAAAAAATGGGGATTTTGGGAGAAAAATTGGGGATTTTGGGGGAAAAAAGGGAAAAAAATTAGGGATTTTGGGGGAAAATATTGGGGATTTTGGGGAAAAAAAGGGAAGAAATTTGAGGGATTTTGGGGAAAAATTTGGGGATTTTGGGGAAAAAAATGGAAAAAAATTTGGGGATTTTGGGGAAAAAAATTGGGGATTTTGAGGAAAAAAATGGGAAGAAATTTGGGGATTTTGGGGAAAATATTGGGGGTTTTGGGAAAAAAAGGGAAAAAAATTTGGGGATTTTAGGGGAAAAATTTGGGAAATTTTGGGAAATTTGGGGGAAATTTGAAGAAAAATTTGGGAGATTTTGGGGAAAAATTTGGGGAAAAATTTGGGGATTTTGGGGAAAAAATGGGAAAAAATTTGTGGGATTTTAGGGGAAAATTTGGGGATTGTGGGAAAAAATTTTGGGGGTTTTGGGAAAAAACTTGGGAAAAAATTAGGGGATTTTGGGGGGAAAATTGGGAAATTTTGGGGGAAATTTGGGGGAAATTTGGGGGTTTGGGGAAAAAAATGGGAAAAAATGGGGGGTTTTTGGGGAAAATATTGGGGGTTTTGGGGGAAAAAAATGTGAAAAATTGAGGATTTTAGGAAAAAAATTGGGGGTTTTGGGGAAAAAAGGGAAAAAATTTGGGGGATTTTAGGGGAAAATTTGGGAAATTTTGGGGGAAATTATGGGGAAATTTGGGGAATTTTGGGGAAATTTGGGGAAAAATTTGGGGATTGTGGGAAAAAAATTTTGGGGGTTTGGGGGAAAAAAAGGGAAAAAAATTTGGGGGGATTTTAGGGGAAAATTTGGGGATTGTGGGAAAAAATTTTGGGGGTTTTGGGGAAAAAAAAGGAAAAAATTTGGGGATTTTGGGGAAAAATTTGGGAAATTTTGGGGGAAATTTGGGGAAATTTGGGGATTTTGAGGGAAAAAATGGGGAAAAAATGGGGGGTTATTGGGGAAAATATTGGGGTTTTGGGGAAAAAAATTGGGAAAAAATTTGGGGATTTTGGAAAAAAAAAAAAATTGGGGATTTTGGGGAAATTTGAGGGAAATTTGGGGAAATTTGGGGAAATTTGGGAAATTTGGGGATTTTGGGGAAAAAATGGGAAAAAAATTGGGGGATTTTAGGGGAAAATTTGGGGATTGTGGGAAAAAATTTGGGGGATTTTGGGAAAAAAAACCGGGGATTTTGGGAGAAAAATTGGGGATTTTGGGGGAAAAAAAGGGAAAAAATTGGGGATTTTGGGGAAAAAAATGGGAAGAAATTTGAGGGATTTTTGGGGAAAATTTGGGGATTTTGGGAAAAAAATGGGGATTTTGGGAAAAAAAGGGAAAAAATTTGGGGATTTTGGGAGAAAAAATTGGGGATTTTGGGGAAAATATTGGGGATTTGGGGAAAAACTGGGAAAAATTTGGGGATTTTGGAAAAAAAATTTGGGATGTTGGGGAAATTTAGGGGATTTTGGGGAAAAAATGGGAAAAAATTTGGGGGATTTTAGGGAAAATTTGGGGATTGTGGGAAAAAATTTTGGGGGATTTTGGGGAAAAAAAATGGGGATTTTGGGAGAAAAATTGGGGATTTTGGGGAAAAAAAAGGGAAAAAATTGGGGATTTTGGGGGAAAAAATGGGGATTTTGGGGAAAAAAGTTGGGAAAAATTTGGGGATTTTAGGGGAAAATTTGGGGATTGTGGGAAAAAATTTTGGGGGACTTTGGGGAAAAATTTGGGGATTTTGGGAAAAAAATGGGGGATTTTGGGAAAAAAAGGGAAAAATTTGGGGATTTTGAGGAAAAAATTGGGGATTTTGGGGGAAAATATTGGGGATTTGGGGAAAAACTGGGGAAAAATTTGGGGATTTTGGGGGAAAAATTTGGGAAATTTGGGAAAAAAAATTGGGAAAAAATTTGGGGTTTTTGGGGAAAAATTTGGGAAATTTGGGAAAAAAATGGGGGATTTTGGGAAAAAAATGTGAAAAAATTCGGGGTTTTTGGGGAAAATATTGGGGATTTTGGGGAAAAAAAGGGAAAAAATTTGGGGATTTTGGGGAAAATTTGGGGCATTTTGGGAAAAAAATTGGGAAAATTTGGGGAAAAATTTGGGAACTTTTTGGGGAAATTTGCTAAAAGATTTGGGGAATTTTGGGATAAATAATTGGGGACTTTGGGGAAAAAAAGGGAAAAATTTGGGGATTTTGGGAAAAATTTGGGGGAAATTTTGGGGGAAATTTGGGGATTTTGGGAAGAAAAATGGGGATTGTGGGGGAAAATTTGGGGAAAAATTTGGGAAAGAATTTGGGGATTTTGGGGACAGTTTGGGGATTTTGGGGGAAAAAAATGGGAAAAAATTAGGGGAATTTGAGGAAAAATTTGGGAAATTTTGGGGAAAATTTTGGGAAATTTTGTAGAAAAATTTGGGAGATTGTGGGGAAAAATTTGGAAAAAATTTGGGGATTTTGGGGAAAATTTTGGGAAAAATTTGGGGAAGAATTTGGGGATTTTGGGGACAGTTTGGGGATTTTGGAAAAAAAAATGGGAAAAAATTTGGGAAGTTTGGGGAAAAATTTGGGAAATTTTGGGGCAAATTTGGGACAAATTTGGGGATTTTGGGGAAAAAATGAGGATTTTGGGGAAAAAAATGAGGATTTTGGGGAAATTTTGGGGGATTTTGGGAAAAATTTTGGAGGATTTTGGGAAAAAATTGGGGGATATTTGATGGATTTGAGGAAAAATTTGGGGGATTTTGGGAAAAATTTGGGGATTTTGGGAAAAAATGGGATTTTTGGGAAAAAAAAATTGAGAAAAAATTGGGGGTTTTTAGGGAAAAAAAATTTGGGGACTTTGGGGAAAATAATGGGAAAAAATTAGGGGAAAATATTGGGGATTTTGGGACAAAAATTGGGGGTTTTGGGGAAAAAAAATGGGGAAAAAATTTGGGGGATTTTTGGGGAAAATATTGGGGATTTTGGGAAAAATGAAAGGGAAAAAATTTGGGGGATTTTGGGAAAAATTTGAGGAATTTGGGAAAAATTTGGGGGAAATTTTGGGGGAAATTTGGGGATTTTGGGAAGAAAAATCGGGATTGTGGGGGAAAATTTGGGGAAAAATTTGGGAAAGAATTTGGGGATTTTGGGGACAGTTTGGGGATTTTGGGGGAAATCTGGGGCATTTTGGGAAAAAAATTGGGAGATTTTCGGAAAAAAAATTGGGAAGAAATTTGAGGGATTTCGGGAGAAATTTGGGGGATTTTGGGGAAAAGTTGGGAAAAAATTTGAGGGATTTTGGGGAAAAAATTGGGAAAAAATTTGGGGGTTTTGGGAAAAATTTGGGAAATTTTGGGATAAATTTAGGTGATTTTGGGGAAAAAAATGGGGATTTGGGGAAATTTGGGGATTTGGGGGAAAATAATGTGAAAAAATTTGGGGATTTTGGGAAAAAAAATTGGGGATTTTGGGGGAAATTTGGGGGATTTGGGGAAAAAATTTGGGGACTTTGGGAAAAAAAAGGGAAGAAATTTGGGGATTCTGAGAAAAAAATTGGGAAATTTTGGAGGAAATTTGGGTATTTTGGGAAAAAAAAAGGAAAGAATTTGGGGATTTTGGGGAAAAATTAGGGGATTTCGGGAAAAAAGTTGGGAAAAATTTTGGGGGATTTTGGGGGAAGATTTGGGCATTTTGGGAAAAAATTTGGGGGAATTTGATGGATTTGAGGAAAAATTTGGAGATTTTAGGGAAAAATTTGGGAAATATTCGGGGAAATTTTTGGGGATTTTGGGAAAAAAATTGGGGGAAATTTGATGGTTTGGAAATTTTTGGGGTGAAATCTGGAAATTCGGTAGGAAATTAGGAAATTTGGGTAAAAACTGAAAATTTGATGAAATTTTTGGGTAAAATCACAAAATTTATTGGGAAATTTGGGATTTTGGGTAAAATCAAAATTCGGCGGGAAATTTAGGAATGTTTAGGGTGAACTTTAAAATTTTGGTGGAAATTTGGGGATTTGGGGGTAAAAATTGAAAATTTGGGAATTTTGGGTAAAAACTGAAAATTTGATTAAATTTTTGGGTAAAATCACAAAAATTAGTGGGAAATTTGGGTAAAAATTGGAAATTTGGGTAAAATCACAGAATTTAGTGGAAAATTTGGAAATTTTGGGTAAAATCATAAAAATTAGTGGGAAATTCGGGAAATTTGGGGTAAAAATTGAAATTTGGGAAATTTGGGGTAAAACCTGCAAATTTGATGAAATTTTGGGTAAAATCAGAAAAATTAGTGGAAAATCCTGAAATTTTGGGGTAAAATTTGAAAATTTGGTAAATTTGGGTAAAAAGTGAAAAATTGATGAAATTTTTGGGTAAAATCACAAAAATTACTGGGAAAATTGGAAATTTTGGGGTAAAATCACAAAATTTGGGAAATTTGGGTAAAATCTCAAAATTTATTGGGAAATTCGGGATTTTTTGGGTAAAATCACAAAAATTATTGGGAAATTCGGGATTTTTTGGGTAAAATCAAAAAAATTAGTGGGAAATTCGGGAAATTTGGGTAAAAAGTGAAAAATTGATGAAATTTTTGGGTAAAATCACAAAAATTAGTGGAAAATTTGGGGATTTTGAGAGAAAACTCGGGTTTTTTTGGGGGAATCAATGACGCCACCAACCCGATGACATCACACCCATACCCATGACGTCACCAACCCAAAATTTTTTATTTTTATTTTATTTTTGGGGGTCAGGCCCCACCCCGCAGGTGGCCATGGCCACGCACGTGCTGGTTTGGAAATTCGGTCGGAAATTTGGGGAATTTGGATAAAAAACTGAAAATTTGATGAAATTTTTGGGCTAAAGTCACAAAATTTAGTGGGAAATTTGGGTAAAAATTGAAAATTTGGAAATTTGGGTAAAATGTAGTAGAAAAATTGGAAATTTTGGGTAAAATCAGAAAAATTAGTGGGAAATAGGGGAAATTTTGGGTAAAAATAGAAAATATGGGAAATTTGGGTAAAAACTGAAAAATTGATGAAATTTTTGGGTAAAATCACAAAATTTATTGGGAAATTTGGGAATTTTGGGGTAAAATCACAAAATTTGGGAAATTTGGGTAAAATCTCAAAATTTATTGGGAAATTCGGGATTTTTGGGTAAAATCACAAAAATTATTGGGAAATTCGGGATTTTTTGGATAAAATCATAAAAATTAGAGGGAAAGTTGGGAAATTTGGATAAAAATAGAAAATTTGGGGAATTTTTTTGTGTAAAATCACAAAAATTAGTGGAAAATCCTGAAATTTTGGGGTAAAATTTGAAAATTTGGTAAATTTGGGTAAAAAGTGAAAAATTGATGAAATTTTTGGGTAAAATCACAGAAATTAGTGGAAAATTTGGAAATTTTGGGGTAAAATTTGAAAATTTGGTAAATTCGGGTAAAAATTGAAAATTTGGAAAATTTTCGAATAAAATCACAAAAATTAGTGGAAAATTTGGAAATTTTGGGGTAAAATCACCAAAATTAGTGGGAAGTCCAGCGGTTTTTTGGGTAAATCAATGACTCCACCAACCCGATGACATCACACCCGTATCGATGGCGTCACTAACCAAAATTTTTAATTTTTGGGGGCCAGGCCCACCCGCTTAGTGGCCAAGGAACGCGCACGTGCTGGTGCCGCTGGGCGGGAGCCTCGACCCACGGGCTGGACGACCGAGCTGGACGAGGAGCGTGGCCGAGAACGGAGGGGGCGGGGCCGAGGGCGGCCACGCCCTGTGGGTAAGGAGCTGACGGCCCGCCCCACGGCGCCAGTGGGGCGGTACCGGCTGAGGGCGTGCGCCGCAGCGCAGTGAGGCGGGGAGTTCGCGAGCGCCCTTCGAGGGAGGAAAACGACGTGGTGCTGCTGTTTAACCCCTGGTGTCCCGGTGAGGGAGAAATTGGGGAATTTGGGGGAAATGGGGAAAATTGGGGGGATTGGGGGAAAAAATAGAAAAAAATTGGGGGGAGAATAGAAAAAAATAGGGGAAAATGGAAAAAAAATGGGGAAAATGGGGGAAAATAGAAAAAAATTGGGGGGAATTGGGGAAAAATTGGGGGAAATGGGGGGAAAAATTGGGGGAAAAATTGGGGGGAGTGGGGGAGAAATGGGAAATGGGGGAAAAATTGGGGGATTGGGGGAAGAATTGGGGGAGAAATCAGAAAAAAATTGGGAGGAAAATGGAAAAATAATGGGGGAAAATGGGGAAAATAGAAAAAAATTGGGGAAATTGGGGGGAGAATAGAAAAAATTGGGGAGAAATTGGGGGGGGAAATTGGGGGAAATGGGGGAAAATTGGGGGGATTGGGGGGAAAATTGGGGGAAATTGGGAGGAAAATGTGGGGGAGTTGGGGGAGAATAGAAAAAAATAGGGGAAAATGGAAAAAAATGGGGGAAAAATGGCGGAAAATAAGAAAAAAATTGGGGAATTGGGGAAAAATTGGGGAGGAATTGGGGGGAATAAGGAAAAAATTGGGGGAAATTAGGGAAATTGGGGGAAAATGGGGAAAAAAATTGGGGAAAATGGGGAAAAATTGGGGAAATTGGGGAAAATTGGGGAGTTGGGGAGAATAGAAAAAAATTGGGGGAAAAATGGGGAAAATAGAAAAAATTGGGGAAAATTGGGGAGAATAGAGAAAATTGGGGAAAATTGGGGGAAAAAATAGAAAAAGTTGGGGAAAATGGGGAAATATTGGGGAAATTGGGAAAAATTGGGGGAAATTGGGGGATGAGAAAAATTGGGGGAAAATTGGGGAAAATTGGGGAAATTGGGGAAAATTGGGAGAAAATATAAAAGGAAAATTGGGGAAAATTGGGGGAAATGGGAAAACAATTGGGAGAAAATATAAAAGGTTGGGGAAAAATTGGGAGAAATTGGGGAAAATGGGGAAATGGGGAAAAATTGGGGGGGAATTGGGGAGATAGAAAAAAATTGGGGGAAATTGGGGAAAAATAGAAAAAAATTGCGGGAAAATGGAAAAAATTGGGGGAAAATTGGGGAAAAATGAGAAAAAATTTGGAGAAATTGGGGAAAATGGGGGAAATGGGGAAAATTGGGGGAAATTGGGAAAATTGGGGGGAATGGGGGGAAATTGGGGGAAATGGGGGAAAATTGGGGGAAATTGGGGAGAATAGAAAAAAATGGGGGAAAATAGAAAAAATTGGGGAAAATAGGAAAAATTTGGGGAAAAATTGTGGGAAAAAATTGGGGAAAATTGGGAAAATTGGGGAAATTGGGGGAAAATTGGGGGAAAATTGGGGGAGAAATGGGGAAAATTGGGGAAGAATTGGGAAAAATTGGGGAAATTGGGGAAAAATAGGGAAAAAATTGGGGAAAATTGGGAAAATAATGGGGAAATTGGGAAAATAGAGAAAAATTGGGAAAATTGGGAAAAATTGGGGGGAAATGGGGGAAAAATGGGGGAAATTGGGGAAATGGGGAAATGGGGGAAAATTGGGGGAAAATTGGGGAAAATTGGGGAAATTGGGAAAATTGGGGGAAATTGGGGAAAATTGGGGAAAATGGGGGAAATGGGGAAATGGGGAAAATAGAAAAAATTGGGGGAAAATTGGAAAAATAATTGGGGAAAATTGGGGGAAAATAGGAAAAATTGGGGAGAAATTGGGGAAGAATAGAAAAAATTGGGGAAATTGGGGAAAATTGGGGGAAATATTGGGGGGAAATGGGGGGAATAGAAAAAAATTGGGGAAATTGGGGAAAATTGGGAAAAATAGAAAAATTGCGGAAAATGGAAAAAAAATTGGGGGAAAATTGTGGGAAAAATAGAAAAAAAATTGGGGAAATTGGGAAAAATTGGGGGAAAATTGGGGGAAAATTAGAAAAAATTGGGGAATTGGAAAAATGGGGAAAATTGAGGGAAATTGGGGAAAATATTGGGGGAAATTGAGGAAAAAATTGGGGGAAATTGGGGAAAAATGGGGAAAAATGGGGAAAAATTGGGGAGAAATTGGGGAAAATAGAAAAAAATGGGGAAAAATGGGGAGAATTGGGGAAATTGTGGGTGAAAATGAGGGGGAAATTGGGGAAAAAATTGGGGAGAAAATATAAAAGATTGGGGAAAAATTGGAGGGAAATTGGGGCGAAATGGGAAAATATTTTGGGAAAAAATAGGAAAAAATGGGGGAAATTGGGGAAAATAGAAAAAAATGGGGGAAAATGGAAAAAATTGGGGAAATTGGGAAAAATGGAGAAATATTGGGGGAAATGGGGAAATTGGGGGAAATTGGGGAAAAAATGGGGAGAAATTGGGGTGATATAGAAAAAAATTGGGAGAAAATATAAAAGATTGGGGGAAAATTGGGGGAAATTGGGGGAGAAATTGGGAAAAATTGGGGAAAAATGGGGAAAATTGGGGAGAAATTGGAAGAAAATGGGAAAAAATTGGGGGAAAATGGGAAGGAAATAGAAAAAATTGGGAGAAAATATAAAAGATTGGGGAAAAATTGGGGGAAAAATGAAGAAAAAATAGGAAAAATTGAGGAAAAAATTATGGAAAAAATGTAAAAAAAATGGGGAAAAATGTAAAAAAAAAGGGAAATATGGGGGAAAATTGGGGAAAAATTGGGGAAAAAATAGGAAAATTGGGGAAAAATTGGGAAAAATTGGGGAAAAATGTTTAAAATTGGGGAAAATGGGGAAAAAATTGGGGAACTTTGAGGAAATTTGGGGTAAAAAATTGGGAAAAATTGGGGAAAATGGAAAAAGTTGGGGAAAAAAATTAAGAAAAAATCGGAAAAAATGGGAAAAATGGGGAAAAAATGTTAAAAAATGGGAAAATTTAAAAAAAAAAAGGGAAAAATGGGGGAAAATTCGGGAAAAATTAGGTGAAAATTAAGAAAAAAATATGAAAAAATAGGAAAGAAATTGGGGAAAAATGTTAAAAAATTCGACAAAAAGTAAAAAAAAATGGGGAGAAATGGGGGAAAATTGGGGAAAAAATTGGGGAAAAAATTAAGTAAAAATAGGAAAAATTGGGAAAAAAATGTAAAAACAAAGGAAAAAACTAAAAAAAAGGGAAAAAAAGTTAAAAAAAGGGAAAAATGGGGGGAAATTGGTGAAAAAATTGGGGAAAAATTTTAAGAAAAAATAGGAAAAAATGGGAAGAAATTGGGGAAAAAATATTTTAAAAATGAGGAAAAAATGTAAAAAAAAGGGAAAAAATGTAAAAAAATAGGAAAAAATGAGAAAAAATTCGAAAAAAATGTAAAAAAAATTGGGGCGAAAATGTGGGAAAAATTGGGGAAATTTGGGGGGAAATTGGGGAAAAAATTGGAAAAAATTGGGGAAAAAAATGAAAAATTTGGGGAAAAAAATTAAGGAAAAATAGGAAAAAAATGGGAAAAATGGGGAAAAATGTAAAAAAAAAGGGAAAATGGGGGAAAATTGATGAAAAAATGGAGGAAAAATTAAGAAAAAATAGGAAAAAATCGGAAAGGAATTGGGGAAAAAAATGTTTAAAAATTCGATAAAAAGTAAAAAAAAATGGGGAAAAATGGGGGAAAATTGGGGAAAAAATTGGGGAAAAAATTAAGTAAAAATAGGAAAAAAATTGGGGAAAAAATGTAAAAAAAATGAAAAACTGTAAAAAAATGGGAAAAAACGTAAAAAAAAAAAGGGAAAAATAGGGGCAAATTGGTGAAAAAATTGGGAAAAATATTAAGAAAAAATAGGAAAAAATGGGAAGAAATTAGGGAAAAAATATTTTAAAAATGAGGAAAAAATGTAAAAAAATGGGAAAAATGTAAAAAAATAGGAAAAAATGAGAAAAAATTCGAAAAAATGTAAAAAAAATTGAGGGGAAAATGTGGGAAAAATTGGGGAAATTTGGGGGGAAATTGGGGAAAAAATTGGAAAAAATTGGGGAAAAAAATAAAAACTTGGGGAAAAATTAAGGAAAAATAGGAAAAAATGGGAAAAAATTGGGAAAAGCTGTAAAAATGAGAAAAATGTAAAAAAAAGAAAAAAAAGGGGGAAAAATTGGGAAATGGGAAAAAATTAAGAAAAAATAGGAAAAAATTGGGGAAAAATGGAAAACAATTGGGTAAAAAATTAAGAAAAAATAGGAAAAAAAAGGGAAAGAATGGGGGAAAAAATGTAAAAAAATGGGAAAAAATGTAAAAAAAATGGGGAAAAATGAAAAAAATGGGGAAAATGGGGGGAAATTGGTGAAAAATTGGGAAAAATATTAAGAAAAAATAGGAAAAAAATGGGAAGAAATTAGTGAAAAAATATTAAAAAAATGAGAAAAATATAATAAGAAAAAAATGGAAAAAATGCGGGAAAAATGTAAAAAAATGGGAAAAATGTAAAAAAAATTGGGGGGAAAATGTGGGAAAAATTGGGGAAATTTGGGGGGAAATTGGGTTAAAAATTGGAAAGAATTGGGGAAAAAATGAAAAATTTGGGGAAAAATTAAGGAAAAATAGGAAAAAATGGGAAAAAATTGGGGAAAAACGTAAAATGGGAAAAATGTGGAAAAATGGGGGAAAATTGTGGAAAAATTAGGAAAAAATAGGAAAACATGGGAAAAAATTGGGGGAAAATGTAAAAAAAATGGGAAAATTGAGGGAATATCGGGGAAAAATTGGGGGAAAAAATTAAGAAAAAATAGGAAAAAATGGGAAAAAATTGAGGGGAAAATGTAAAAAAAAAAGGGAAAAGTGTAAAAAAAAAGGGAAAAAATTGGGGAAAATTGGAGGAAAAATTAAGAAGAAATAGGGAAAAATTGAGGAAAAATTGGGGGAAAATGTAAAAAAATTGGGGAAAAAATTAAGAAAAAACAGGAAAAAATGGGAAAAAATTGGGAGAAAATTTTTAAAAAATTGGGGAAATGGGAAAATTGGAGAAATTTGGGGAAATTTGGGGAAAATTGGGAAAAATGGAAAAAATGGGGAAATTAAGAAAAAGTAGGGAAAAAAGGGAAAAAATTGGGGAAAAATGTGAGAAAAATGGGAAAAATGTAAAAAAAATGGGAAAAACGGTGAAAAAATAGGGAAAATGTAAAAAATGGGAAAAATGTAAAAAAAAAAGGGAAAAATTGGGAAAAAAATAAGAAAAAATTGGGAAAAAAATAAGAAAAAATTGGGAAAAATTGGGAAAAAATGGGGAAAAAATGTAAAAAAATGGGAAAAAATGTTAAAAAAAAGGGGAAAATGAGGGAAATTGAGGAAAAATTGGGGAAAAATTAAGAAAAAATAGGAAAAAATTGGGGAAAATGGAAAAAAATTGGGTAAAAAATTAAGAAAAAATAGGAAAAAAAGGGAAAGAATGGGGGAAAAAATGTACAAAAATGGGGAAAAATTTTTAAAAATGGGGAAAAATGAAAAAAATGGGAAAAATGGGGGGAAATTGGTGAAAAAATTGGGGAAAAATATTAAGAAAAAATAGGAAAAAATGGGAAGAAATTAGGGAAAAAATATTTTAAAATGAGAAAAAATGTAAAAAAATGGGAAAAATATAAAAAAATTGGGGGAAAATGTAAAAAAAAAAGGGGGAAAATGGGAAAAATTTGGGGAAAAATGTAAAAAAATTTGGGGGGAAAATGTGGGAAAAATTGGGGAAATTTGGGGGGAAATTGGGGAAAAATTGGAAAAAATTGGGGAAAAAATTAAGAAAAAATGGAAAAAATGGGAAAAATTGGGGAAAAAAGTGAAAAATGGGAAAAATGTAAAAAAAAACGGGGAAATGGGAAAATTGTGGAAAATTGTGGAAAAATTGTGGAAAAAATTAGGTAAAAATACGAAAAAATGGGAAAAAATTAGGGAAAAATGTAAAAAAAGGAAAAATGGGGGAAATTGGTGAAAAAATTGGGGAAAAAATTAAGAGAAATTTTTGGGGTAAAATTTCGAATTTTTTGGATTTTTTGGGCTGATTTCAGAGGATTCCGTGTACATGGAGAAGAGCAGCGACCTGGAGGAGTACGTGCTGAACGAGAGCGGCCGCATCTTCTACGGCACCGAGGAGCAGATCGCCGAGAGGGCCTGGAACTACGGCCAGGTGGGACCCAAAAAATCCCGAATTCTGCCCAAAATGCACAATTCCCAAAGTAAAAAAAATCCCGAAAAAATCCGAAAAAAAATTCGCAAAAAAATCCGCAAAAAATCCGCCAAAAAATCAAAAAAAAATCCAAAAAATACATAAAAAATTCCCCAAAAATCTGCAAAAATAAAAAAATCCGCAAAAAATCCCACAAAAATCTGCAAAAAATCCCAAAAAAATCATAAAAATCCCAAAAAATCCGTAAAAAATCCATAAAAATCCCAAAAAATCGCAAAAATCCGTAAAAAATCCCAAAAAATCCGTAAAAATCCGCATAAAATCCAAAAATCCACAAAAATCCGTAAAAATCCCAAAAAATCCGTAAAAATCCGCGGAAAAATACGCAAAAATCCCAAAAAATCCCCAAAAATCCCACAAAATCCGCGGAAAAATCACTTAAAATCCCCAAAAATCCCTAAAAATCCACAAAATCCGTAAAAATCCCAAAAATCCGCAAAAAATACGCAAAATCCCCAAAATCCCCAAAAATCCATAAAATCCCACAAAAATCCATAGCAAAAATTCCCAAAAATCCATAAAGAATCCGCAAAAAATCCGTAAAAATACGCCAAAAAAGCCATAAAAATCCCCAAAAATCCATAAAAATCCGTAAAAAAATCCGTAAAAAATCCGTAAAAAATCCGTAAAAATCCGCAAAAAATCACTTAAAAAATCAAAAAAATACGCAAAAATTCAGCCCAAAAATCCCGAATTCTGCCAAAAAGCAAAATACTTAAATATCTAAAAATCCCAAAAAATTCCTTTAAATATCCGTAGAAAAATAAGCAAAAATCCCAAAAAAATCATCAAAAATCCCAAAAAAATCCCCAAAAAATCCGCAAAAAATCGCAAAAAATCAAGTAAAAAATACGTAAAAATCCCAAAAAATCCGTAAAAATCCATAAAAATACGCAAAAAATCCCAAAAAATCCGTAAAAAATCCGCAGAAAAATCCAAAAAAATACGTAAAAAATCCACCAAAACATCCGTAAAAAATCCCAAAAAATACAAAATTCCACAAAATACGCAAAAATCCCAAAAAATCCAAAAATTCCCCAAAATCCGCAAAAATCCGCAAAAAATCCAGTAAAAATATCATAAAAAGCCATAAAAAATCCCCAAAAATCCGCAAAAATCCGCAAAAATCCGTAAAAATCCGTAAAAAATACGCAAAATCCAAAAATACGCAAAAATTCAGCCCAAAATCCGAATTCTGCCAAAAAGCAAAATTTCCAAATTAAAAAAATCCCGAAAAATCCGTAAAAAATCCGTAAAAATCCGCGAAAAATCCGCCAAAAATCCGCTAAAAATCCAAAAATTCCCCCAAAATACGCAAAAATCCAAAAAATACGCAAAAATTCAGCCCAAAAATCCCGAATTCTGCCCAAAAGCAAAATTCCCAAAGTAAAAAAATCCCGAAAAATCCGCAAAAATCATGCAAAATCCCACAAAATCTGCAAAAATCCAAAAATACTCAAAAAAATACGCAAAAAATCCAAAAAAATACGCAAAAAATTCCCCAAAAATACGCAAAAAATCCAAAGAAATACGCAAAAATTCAGCCAAAAAATCCCGAATTCTGCCCAAAAAGCAAAATACTTAAAAATCTAAAAAAATCCCAAAAAATTCCTTTAAAAATCCGAAAAAATAAGCAAAAATCCCCAAAAAATCCGCAAAAAATCGCAAAAAAATCCGTAAAAATCCCCAAAAATCCGTAGAAAATCCCAAAAAATCCGTAAAAATCCGTAAAAATCCGCAAAAATCCCACAAAATCTGCAAAAATCCCAAAAAATCCGTAAAATCCCCAAAAATCCCCAAAAAATCCCCAAAAAATCCATAAAAAAGCCGTAAAAATCCCAAAAGAATCCATAAAATCCCATAAAAATCCCGCAAAAATCCCAAAAAATACGCAAAAATTCAGCCCAAAAATCTCGAATTCAGACCAAAAATCCCGAATTCTGCCCAAAAAGCAAAATTCCCAAAGTAAAAAAATCCCGAAAAAATCCAGTAAAAAATCCGTAAAAAATCCATAAAATCCACAAAAATCTGCAAAAAATACAAAAAGTACGTAAAAAATCCCACAAAATCTGCAAAAATCCAAAAAAATCCGTAAAAATCCCCAAAAAATCCGTAGAAAATCCATAAAAATCCCAAAAAATCCATAAAATTCCAAAAATCCGGTAAAAAATCAAAAAATTCCTAAAAAATCCGCAAAAATCCGCAAAAAAATACGTAAAATCCAAAAAAACCCGCAAAAATTCAGCCCAAAAATCCCGGAATTCTGCCCAAAAATCCGAATTCAGCCCAAAAATCAAAATTTCCAAAATCTAAAAAATCACAAAAAACCGTAAAAAATCCGTAAAAATCCCAAAAAATCTGCAAAAAATTCCCAAAAAATAAAAAAAAACCTCAAAAAATCCCTAAAAAAATTCTCAAAAAAATTCCCAAAAATCGTCACAAATTCCTAAAAATTCCCAAAAAATCCAAAAAATCCCCAAAAAAATCCCAAAAAACATCCTGAAAAAATCGTCAAAAATTCCGAAAAAAATCCCAAAAAATTCCCCAAAAAATCCCAAAAAATCCCAAAAAATCCCAAAAAAATCCCCAAAATCCCAAAAATAAAAAAATCCCCCAAAATCCCCCCCCCAAAAAAAATCCAGAAAAATCCTCCAAAAATAAATTTAAAAAAAAATCCCAAAATAAAAAAATTCCCAAAATCCTCAAAATATCCCAAAAATCCGACAACAATCCCACAAATTTCCAAAAAAATAAAAAATTAAAAAATCCCCCAAAATTTCCAAAAACTCCCTAAAATTCCCTTAAAAAATCTCCAAAAAAATCCCAAAAAAATCCCCAAAAAATCCCAAAAGACCCCAAAAACTTTTGGAAATTTTGGGATTTTTGGCATTTTGGGGGATTTTTGGGAATTTGGGGATTTTTGGGAATTTTGGGATTTTGGGGATTTTGGGGATTGTTGGGATTTTGGTATTTTGGGGATTTTTGGGATTTTTGGCAATTTTGGGAATTTTGGGGAATTTTGGGGATTTTGGGAATTTTGGGAATTTTAGGAATTTTGGGATTTTTTAGGATTTTTGGATTTTTGGGATTTTTGGGGATTTTTGAGATTTTGGGAATTTTTAGGATTTTTGGGGTATTTTAGGATTTTTGGGATATTTAGGAATTTGGGGGATTTTGGGGGATTTTTGGGATTTTGGTATTTTTGGGGAATTTTGGGATTTTGGGGGAATTTGGCAATTTTGGGATTTTGGGGATTTTTGGGATTTTTGGGATTTTCGGGGATTTTTGGGATTTTTGAGATTTTTGGGATATCTGGTATTTTTGGGGATTTTTTTGTTTTTTAGGAATTTTAGGATTTTTGGCATTTTTGGGAATTTTCGGGAATTTTAGGAATTTGGGGATTTTGGGGGATTTTTAGGATTTTTAGGATTTTTGGGAATTTTGCGAATTTTTAGGATTTTTGGGAATTTTGGGGATTTTTGGAGATTTTGGGATTTGGGGTTTTTGGAAATTTTGGCATTTTTAGGAATTTTTGGGATTTTTAGAATTTTGGGATTTTTGGGATTTTTGGGATTTTTGGGATTTTGGGATTTTTGGGATTTTGGGATTTTTGGGATTTTTGGATTTTGGGGCTTTTTGGATTTTTGGCAATTTTGGGATTTTTGCGAATTTTGGGAATTTTTGGGATTTTGGCGGATTTTAGGATTTTTAGGACTTTTGAGAATTTTGGGATTTTGGCTTTTTTGGGAATTTGGGGAATTCTGGGATTTTGGGGATTTTGGGGATTTTTGGGAATCTTGGGATTTTGGGAATTTTAGGATATTTGGTATTTTTGGGGATTTTTAGGATTTTGGCTTTTTGGGGATTTTTGGGATTTTTGGCAATTTCGGGATTTTTGCGAATTTTGGGAATTTTTGGGATTTTGGGATTTTGGTGGATTTTAGGATTTTTAGGACTTTTGGGAATTTTGGGGATTTTTAGGATTTTTGGGATTTTGGTATTTTTGGGGATTTTTAGGATTTTTAGGAATTTTGGGAATTTTTAGGATTTTGGGGACTTTTAGGAATTTTAGGATTTTTGGCAATTTAAAGGGATTTTTGCGAATTTTGGGATTTTGGCTTTTTTGGGAATTTTGGGGATTTTGGGGATTTTTGGGATTTTGGGGATTTTGGGGAATTTTGGGAATTTTGGGATTTTGGGAATTTTAGGATATTTGGTATTTTTGGGGGTTTTAGGATTTTGGCTTTTGGGGCTTTTTTGGATTTTTGGCAATTTTGGGATTTTTGCAAATTTTGGGGATTTTTGGGATTTTGCGATTTTTGGCGGATTTTAGGAATTTTAGGACTTCTGGGATTTTTGGGGATTTTTAGGATTTTTAGGAAATTTAGGAATTTTGGGAATTTTGGGAGTTTTTAGGAATTTTAGGATTTTTGGCATTTTTGGGGATTTTTGGGAATTTTGGCAATTTTGGCCTTTTTTGGCAATTTTGGGATTTTTAGGAAATTTGGGGATTTTTGGGAATTTGGGATTTTTTAGGAATTTTAGGATATTTGGTATTTTTGGGGATTTTTAGGATTTTTAGGAATTTTAGGAATTTTAGGAATTTTTAGGACTTTTAGGAATTTTAGGATTTTTAGGATTTTTGGGATTTTTAGGAATTTTAGGATTTTTGGCAATTTCGGGATTTTTGCGAATTTTGGGAATTTTGGGATTTTGGGATTTTGGCGGATTTTAGGAATTTTAGGACTTTTGGGAATTTGGGGATTTTTGGGATTTTTGGGATTTTTGGGATTTTTGGGATTTTTTGGATTTTTGGGATTTTGGGGCTTTTTTGGATTTTTGGCAATTTTGGGATTTTTGGGAATTTTGGGAATTTTTGGGATTTTGAGATTTTTGGCGGATTTTAGGAATTTTAGGACTTCTGGGATTTTGGGGGGATTTTTAGGATTTTAGGAATTTTACGACTTTTAGGAATTTTAGGAATTTTAGGATTTTTGGCATTTTTGGGAACTTTGGGGAATTTTAGGAATTTGGGGATTTTGGGGGATTTTTAGAACTTTTAGGACTTTTAGGAATTTTAGGAATTTTGGCATTTTTGGGAATTTTAGGAATTTTAGGATTTTTGGCATTTTTGGGAATTTTGGGGTATTTTAGGACTTTTAGGAATTTTAAGAATTTTAGGATTTTTGGCATTTTTGGGAATTTTGGGGAATTTTAGGATTTTGGGGTATTTTAGGACTTTTACGACTTTTAGGACTTTTAGGAATTTTAGGAATTTGGGGATTTTGGGGGATTTTTAGGACTTTTAGGACTTTTAGGAATTTTAGGATTTTTGGCATTTTTGGGAACTTTGGGGTATTTTAGGATTTTGGGGTATTTTAGGAATTTTACGACTTTTAGGACTTTTAGGAATTTAAGGAATTTTGGCATTTTTGGGAATTTTAGGAATTTTAGGATTTTTGGCATTTTTGGGAATTTTGGGGTATTTTAGGACTTTTAGGAATTTTAGGATTTTTGGCATTTTTGGGAACTTTGGGGTATTTTAGGATTTTGGGGTATTTTAGGAATTTTAGGACTTTTAGGAATTTTAGAATTTTGGCATTTTTGGGAATTTTAGAAATTTTAGGATTTTTGGCATTTTGGGAATTTTGGGGTATTTTACGACTTTTAAGAATTTTAGGAATTTTAGGATTTTTGGCATTTTTGGGAACTTTGGGGAATTTTAGGATTTTGGGGTATTTTAGGAATTTTACGACTTTTAGGACTTTTAGGAATTTTAGGAATTTTGGCATTTTTGGGAATTTTAGGAATTTTAGGATTTTTGGCATTTTTGGGAATTTTGGGGTATTTTACGACTTTTAGGACTTTTAGGAATTTTAGGAATTTTGGCATTTTTGGGAATTTTGGGGAATTTTAGGAATTTTAGGACTTTTAGGAATTTTAGGATTTTTGGCATTTTTGGGAACTTTGGGGAATTTTAGGATTTTGGGGATTTTTAGGACTTTCAGGACTTTTAGGACTTTTAGGATATTTGCTATTTTTGGGCATTTTTCGGAATCTGTTGAATTCGGGGATTTTTAGGACTTTTAGGACTTTTAGGAATTTTAGGAATTTTGGCATTTTTGGGGATTTTGGGACTTTTAGGATTTTTGGCATATTTGGCATTTTTGGGAATTTTGGGGTATTTCTACGACTTTTAGGAATTTTAGGATTTTTGGCATTTTTGGGCATTTTTCGGAATCTGTTGAATTCGGGGATTTTAGGACTTTTAGGACTTTTAGGACTTTATGATTTTGCCATTTTTGCCATTTTGGGATTTTGGCTGCCCAGTTCGAGCCCGGCGTGCTGGAGGCGTGCCTGTTCATCCTGGACCGCCGGGAGATGCCCCACAGCGCCAGCGGCACTCCCGTCATGGTGGCCCGCGTGGTGTCGGCCATGGTGAGTCCGGTTTGGGGGAAACCGGGGGATTTGGGCAAAAAAAAATAAGGGGTTTGGGGAAATTGGGATTTTTGGGATTTTTGGGGGATTTTTGGGATTTTTTCAGGATTTTTGGGGGATTTTTGGGGGGGTTTTGGGGATTTTTGGGGGATTTTTGGGGATTTTTGGGGATTTTTGGGGATTTTTGGGGATTTTGGGGATTTTTGATGATTTCTTGGGATTTTTAAGATTTTTTGGGGATTTTTTGGGATTTTTGATGATTTTTGGGGATTTTTAAGATTTTTTGGGGGATTTTTTGGGGATTTTTTGGGGATTTTTGACGATTTTTCGGAATTTTTGACCACAATTTTTGGGGGCCCAGCGTGGTGTCGGCCATGGTGAGTCCGGTTTGGGGGAATCTGGGGGATTTGGGCAAAAAAAAATAAAGGGTTTGGGGAAAATTGGGATTTTTGGGATTTTTGGGGGATTTTTTGGGATTTTTTTCAGGATTTTTGGGGGGGGATTTTTGGGGGGTTTTGGGGATTTTTTGGGGGATTTTTGGGGATTTTTTGGGGATTTTTGGGGATTTTTGGGGATTTTTGGGGGATTTTTTGGGGGATTTTTTGGGGATTTTTGGGATTTTTAAGGTTTTTAAAGTTTTTTCGGGATTTTGGGGATTTTTGGGGATTTTCGGGATTTTTAAGGATTTTTTAGGGTTTTTAAAGATTTTTGAGAGGATTTTTGGGGATTTTTTGTGGATTTTTGGTATTTTTGGAGATTTTTTGGGATTTTTGGGGGATTTTTGGGGATTTTGGGGGATTTTTTTTGGGACTTTTTAAGAATTTTTGGGGATTTTTTGGGATTTTTAAGGATTTTTGGGGGGATTTTGGGGGATTTTTGATGATTTTTGGGGATTTTGGGGATTTTTGGGGGTTTTGGGATTTTTGGGGTTTTTGGGGTTTTTGGGGATTTTTGGGATTTTTCGGGATTTTTTTGGCTTTTGTTTTTATTTTTGGGTGATTTTTTGGGATTTTTTGAGGATTTTTTTGGGAATTTTTAGGATTTTTTGCGGATTTTTTGGGGGATTTTTTGCGGATTTCTTGGGGATTTTTTGGGGATTTTTATGGGATTTTTGGGAATTTTTGGGGTTTTTGAGATTTCTTTGAGGATTTTTTGGGATTTTTGGGGGATTTTTGGGGGATTTTTTGGGGATTTTTGGGGGATTTTTGGAGAATTTTTTGGGATTTTTGGGGATTTTGGGGATTTTTGGGATTTTTAGGGATTTTTGGGGATATTTTGGGATTTTTAAGAATTTTTTGGGGATTTTGGGGAATTTTTGATGATTTTTGGGATTTTTAAGATTTTTGGGGGGATTTTTTGGGGATTTTTGGGGATTTTTGGGGGGATTTTTAGGGATTTTGGGGATTTTTGGGATTTTTAAGGATTTTTTTGGGGATTTTTGGGGATTTTTAGGGATTTTTGCGATTTTTGGGGGGTTTTTTTGGGGATTTTTTGGGATTTTTAAGATTTTTGGGGGCTTTCTTGGGGTTTTTGGGAATTTTTTTGGGGTTTTTTTGAGATTTCTTTGAGGATTTTTTGGGGATTATTTGGGATTTTTTGGGATTTTTGCCGGATTTTTGTTGGATTTTTTTTTATTTTTGGGGATTTTTGGATTTTTGGCGGATTTTGGGGGATTTTTAGGATTTTTTGGGGATTTTGGGGATTTTTGGGGGATTATTTTGGCATTTTTGGGGGATTTTTTTGGATTTTTTGGGGATGTTTTTGGGATTCTTTTTGGCATTTTTTTGGCATTTTTTTGGCTTTTCTTTTTATTTTTGGGTGATTTTTAGGGATTTTGGGTGATTTTTTGGGGATTTTTGGGGGATTTTTAGGGATTCTTGGGGATTTTTTTGGTTTTTTGGGATTTTTTGGGATTTTTTGCGATTTTTTGCGATTTTTGGGGATATTTTGGGGGATTTTGAGGGGATTTTTGTGATTTTTGGTATTTTTGCGGGATTTTTGGGATTTTGTGATGATTTTTTGGAATTTTTTCGGATTTTGGGGTATTTTTGGGGATTTTTTGGAGTTTTTGGGGGATTTTTGACGATTTTTTTGGGATTTTTGGGAATTTTTGAGAATTTTGAGAATTTGTAGGGATTTTTTGCCGATTTTTTGGGATTTTTTGGGGATTTTTGGGAAAAAATTTGGGATTTTGGGGGAATTTTTGTGGATTTTTTTGGGGGGGTTGGTGGTTTTTTTGGATTTTTTTATTTTTTGGGGGGAATTTTTAGGGATTTTTAGGGATTTTTGGGGAATTTTTGGGATTTTTGGGGGATATTTTGGGAATTTTTGGGGGGGATTTGGGGGATTTTTGGGATTTTTGGGGAATATTTGGCGGATTTTGGGGAGAATTTTGGGGATTTTGGGGGGAATTTTGGGGTTTTTGGGAGATTTTTGGGGGTGGTTGGGAGAATTTGGGGGATTTTTGGGTAATTTTGGGGATTTTTGGGAATTTGGCGATTTCCTGGAATTTTAATGTTTTCCCAGAAATATTTTTGGGAATTTCGGGACAAATTTTGGGATTTTGGAGCTTTTTTATTGCGAATTTTTCAGGGTGAAATTTTCGCAATTTTGGGCAAAAATTTTCGGGATTTTTTTAGGGCCGAATTTTCCGAATTTTTGGGCAGAATTTTTGGGATTTTTGACCCGAATTTTTTGGGGATTTTTGGGATTTTGGAATTTTTTCGAATTTTAACATTTTTCTACGAATTTTTTTTACCAAATTCAGGAAAATTTTGGGGCAAATTTCCCTCATTTTCCACCGGAATTTTCGCATTTTTGAGCCGAATTTTCGGGATTTTTGAGCAGAATTTTCCGGATTTTTGCTCAGAATTTTTGGGGGATTTTTGGGATTTGGGAATTTTTTCGAATTTTAAAATTTTTCTACGAATTTTTTTTACCAATTTTGGGTGAATTTTGGGTCGAATTTTGGGGCAAATTTTCCTCATTTTTCACCGGAATTTTCGCATTTCTGACCCGAATTTTCGGGATTTTTGACCCGAATTTTTTGGGGATTTTTGGGATTTGATAATTTTTTCGAATTTTAACATTTTTCCACGAATATTTTTTACCAATTCCAGGCGAATTTTTGTGTCGAATTTATTGCACATTTCCCTCATCTCAAACCGGAATTTTCGCATTTCTGAACCGAATTTTTTACGAATTTCGGGATTTTTGGTCAAAAAAATTCGGGGATTTTTGGGAATTTCGTGACTTTTTGGAATTTTGATGTTTTCCTAGGAACATTTTTGCCAATTTTAGGTGAATTTTGTGTCGAATTTTGGGGCAAATTTTCCTCATTTTCCACCGGAATTTTCGCATTTCCGACCCGAATTTTCGGGATTTTTTATCAGAATTTTGGGATTTTTGACCAGAATTTTTTGGGGATTTTTGGGATTTGATAATTTTTTCGGATTTTAACATTTTTCCACGAATATTTTTTACCAAATTCAGGCGAATTTTCGGGCAAATTTTGGGACAAATTTCCCTCATTTCAAATCGGAATTTTCGCATTTCCGACCCGAATTTTCGGGATTTTTGAGCAGGATTTTTGGGATTTTTGGCCAGAATTTTTTGGGTATTTCTGAGATTTGGGAATTTTTTCGAATTTTAAAATTTTTCCACGAATTTTTTTTACCAAATTCAGGTGAATTTTTGGGGCAATTTTTGAGGCAAATTTCCCTCATTTTCCACCGGAATTTTCGCATTTTCGACCCGAATTTTCACCGAATTTCACCAAAAAAAACCCCAAATTTTTATTTTTTTGACTTTTCCGCCTCCCCAGGTGAACTCCCTGGACGACAGCGGGGTGCTGGTGGGGAACTGGACCGGGGATTACTCGCAGGGCACGAACCCCTCGGCCTGGGCCGGCTCCGTGGGGATCCTGCGCAGCTTCCTGGGCTCGGGCGCCCCCGTGCGCTACGGGCAGTGCTGGGTGTTCGCCGGCGTGGTCACCACGGGTGAGCGCTGGGAGGGACTGGGTTATACTGGGAGGGACTGGGAGAGGGGGAGAGGGAAAAAAAATGGGGGAAATCGGTGAAAAAATGACGAAAATCGGTGGGAAAATGATGAAAATCGGTTAAAAAATGGGGGAAATAGAGCAGAAAATGGGGACAATAAGGGCAAGAAAGGGTTAAGAAAGGGTTAAATGGGGTTTGGGGTTACTGGTTTGTACTGGGAGGGACTGGGAGGGGGAAATTGGGAAAAAACGGGGTGAAAAAATGACGAAAATCGGTGGAAAAATGGGGAAATAGAAGGAAAATGGGGAATAAAGGGTTAAAAAAGGGTTAAAAGGGGATTGGGGTTACTGGTTTATACTGGGAGGGACTGGGAGGGACTGGGAGGGGGAAAGGAAAAAAAATGGGGAAAATCGGTGAAAAAATGATGAAAATCGGTGGAAAAATGGGGAAAATAGAGCCAAAAATGGGGGAAATAGAGGAGAAAATGGGGAAATGTGGGGAATAAAGGGTTAAAAAAGGGTTAAAAGGGGATTGGGGTTACTGGTTTGTACTGGGAGGGACTGGGAGGGGAAATTGGGGAAAAATCGGTGAAAAAATGACGAAAATCGGTGGAAAAATGGGGAAATAGAGCAAAAAATGGGGGAATAAGGGCAAGAAAGGGTTAAAAAGGGTTAAATGGGGTTTGGGGTTACTGGTTTGTACTGGGAGGGACTGGTTTGTACTGGTTTGGACTGGTTTGGACTGGGAGGGGATTTCGAGGTGATTTTGGTGAATTTTGGGGCTTTAAAAACCACCAAAAATGGAGAAAAATCGGGGATTTTGGGGTTACTGGTTTGGACTGGTCCATACTGGTCCATAGTGGTTTATACTGGGCCATACTAGTTTGTACTGGTCCATACTGGTTTATACTGGTCTATACCGGTCCGTACTGGTCCATACTGGTTTATACTGGTTTATACTGGTCCATACTGGTCCATACTGGTCCATACTGGTTTATACTGGTCCATACTGGTTCATACCGGTCCATACCAGTCTGTACCGGTCCATACTGGTCCATACCGGTCCATACTGGTCTATACTGGTTTATACTGGTCCATACTGGTCCGTACCGGTTTATACAGGTCCATACCGGTCCATACCGGTCCATACTGGTTTATACTGGTTCATACTGGTCCATACTGGTCCATACTGGTCCATACCGGTCCATACTGGTCCATACTGGTTTATACCGGTCCATACTGGTTTATACCGGTCCATACCAGTCCATACTGGTCTGTACTGGTCCATACCGGTCCGTACTGGTCCATACTGGTTCATACTGGTCCATACTGGTCTATACCGGTCCATACCGGTCCATACTGGTTTATACTGGTCTATACTGGTTTATACTGGTCCGTACTGGTCCATACTGGTCCATACCGGTCCATACTGGTTTATACTGGTTTATACTGGTCAGTGCTGCGCTGCCTGGGCCTCCCCACCCGCACGGTCACCAACTACAACTCCGCCCACGACACGGACACGTCGCTGACCACCGACATCTACCTGGACGAGGCCATGCGGCCCCTGGAGCGCCTCAACACCGACTCCGTCTGGTACTGGTTTATACTGGTTTATACTGGTTTGGACTGGTTTGGGCCGGGAGGCGAAAAAACGGCGAAAAACGGTGAAAAAAAGGGGGAAAAAGGGTTAAAAATGGGTTAAAAATGGGGGAGAAGCGGTGAGGAAAGGGTTAAAAGCGGGTGGAATGGGGACTGGGGTTACTGGTTTGTACTGGTTTATACTGGTTCATACTGGTTTTATACTGGGAGGCGAAAAATGGTGGAAAACGGGGAAAACGGGGAAAAAAGGGTTAAAATGGGTTAAAAATGGGGAGAAGCGGTGAGGAAAGGGTTATAAAACGGTGGAATGGAGACTGGGGGTTACTGGTTTGTACTGGTTTGTACTGGTTTGTACTGGTTCATACTGGTTTGGACCGGGAGGCGAAAAAACGGCGAAAAAATGGCAAAAAACGGGGAAAAAACGGCAAAAAAGGGTTAAAAATGGGGGAGATGCGGTGAGGAAAGGGTTAAACGGGGGTGGAATGGGGAGTGGGGGTTACTGGTTTGTACTGGTTTATACTGGTTCGTACTGGTTTGTACTGGGAGGCG
The DNA here is from genome assembly GCA_034336685.1 of Luscinia luscinia. NCBI lineage: Eukaryota > Metazoa > Chordata > Aves > Passeriformes > Muscicapidae > Luscinia > Luscinia luscinia. Next base: position 42,668 of record JAKWBO010000416.1, read on the forward strand.
AAAAAACAGCGAAAACGGGGGAAAAAACGGGGAAAAAAGGGTTAAAAATGGGTTAAAAATGGGGGAGATGCGGTGAGGAAAGGGTTAAACGGGAGTGGAATGGGGACTGGGGGTTACTGGTTTATACTGGTTTATACTGGTTTGGGCCGGGAGGCAAAAAAACGGCGAAAAACGGCGAAAAACGGCAAAAAAACGGCAAAAAAAGGGTTAAAAATGGGGGAGAACTGGCCAGGAAAGGGTTAAAAAGGGTTAAATGGGGGTCACTGGTTTGTACTGGTTTGTACTGGTTTGTACTGGTTTGTACTGGGAGGGACTGGGAAGGGATTTTGGGAGAATTTCGGGGTTTTAAAAGGGTTAAAAATGGGAAAAGAGAGGAAAAAAAAGGTTTTTGTACTGGTTTGTACTGGTTTATACTGGTTTGTAATGGTTTGAACTGGTTTGTACTGGTTTGTACTGGTTTATACTGGTTTGGACTGGTTTGGACTGGTTTGTACTGGTCCGTACTGGTCCATACTGGTCCATACAGGTCGATACTGGTTTATACTGGTCCATACCGGTCCATACTGGTCCATACTGGTCCGTACTGGTTTATACTGCTTTATACTGGTCCATACTGGTCCATACTGGTTTATACTGATCCATACTGGTCCATACCGCTCCATACTGGTTTATACTGGTCCATACCGGTTCATACTGGTCCATACTGGTTTATACTGATCCATATGGTCCATACTGGTTTATACTGGTTTATACTGGTCCATACCGGTCCATACCGGTCCATACTGGTCCATACTGGTTTATACTGGTCCGTACTGGTTGCAGGAACTTCCACGTGTGGAACGACTGCTGGATGAAGCGCCCGGATCTGCCCGACGGCTACGACGGGTGGCAGGTGGTGGATGCCACGCCCCAGGAGACCAGCAGCGGTACTGGTTCTTACTGGTTTATACTGGTTTATACTGGTTTATACTGGTTTATACTGGTTTTTGCTGGTTTTTGCTGGTTTTTGCTGGTTTGGGCTAGGAGGGAACTGGGAGGGATTTTGGGGCTTTAAATTGTGAAAAATGAGGGGAAATTTGGGGAATTTGGTACTGGTTTGTGCTGGTTTGTACTGGTTTTTACTGGTTTATACTGGTTTATACTGGTTTATACTGGTTTTTGCTGGTTTTTGCTGGTTTGGGCTAGGAGGGAACTGGGAGGGGATTTTGGGGCTTTAAATTGTGAAAAATGGGGGGAAATTTTGGGAATTTGGTACTGGTTTGTACTGGTTTATACTGGTCCATACTGGTTTATACTGGTCCATACTGGTCCATACTGGTCCATACCGGTCCGTACTGGTCCATACCGGTCCATACTGGTCCGTACTGGTTCCAGGGCTGTTCTGCTGCGGTCCCTGCTCCGTCACGGCCGTCAGGAACGGGGAGGTTTTCCTCAAGTACGACACGCCCTTCGTCTTCGCCGAGGTTAATTACCCTCATTAATTACCCTAATTACCGTCGTGAGCTTCATTTGCTTAATGAGCTCCATGAGCTTAATGAGCTTCATTACCTTAATTATCCTAATTACCTTTATTGCCTAACTTAGCTTCATTGCCTTAACGATATTAATTAGCGTAATTAGCTCAATTATATTAGTTACCTCAATTAGCTTAATTACCTTTATCAGCTTAATTACCTTCATTACCTTCATTACCTTAACTAGCTTCATTACCTTAATTGCCTTAATTACCTTAATTAACTTAATGACCTTAATCACCTTAAATAGCTTAATTACCGTCATTACCGTCATTACCTTAGTGACCTTAATTACTTTAATTTCCTTCATTACCTTAATTACCTTAATGAGCTTAATTACCTTCATTACCTTCATTACCTTAATTAGCTTCATTACCTTAATTACCTTCATTATCTTAATTACCTTAATTTTCTTAGTTACCTTCATTACCTTAATTACCTTAATTACCTACATTATCTTAATTACCTTTATTTTCTTAATTACGTTCATTACCTTATTTATCTTAATTACCTTAATTTCCTTCATTACCTTCATTACCTTCATTACCTTAATTATCTAAATTACCTTAACTATCTTAATTACCTTAATTACTTTCATTACCTTCATTAGCTTCATGAGCCTAATGAGCTTAATGCACTTAATTACCTTAATTGCCTTAATTACCTTCATTACCTTCATTAGCTTCATGAGCTTAATGAGCTTAATGTGCTTAATCACCTTTATTGGCTTAATGAGCTTAATGAGCTTAATTACCTTCATTACCTTTATTACCTTCATTACCTTAATTACCTTCATTACCTTAATTAGATTACTTAGCTTAATTACCTTAATTACCTTAATTAGCTTCATTACCTTAATTAGCTTCGTTACCTTAATTACCTTCATTAGCTTAATCACCTTCATTACCTTAATTTGCTTAATTACCTTAATTACCCTAATAGCCTTAATTACCTTAATTACCTTAATTAGTTTAATTACCTTCATTACCTTAATGAGTTTAATTACCTTAATTACCTTCATTACCTCAGTTATCTTTATTACCTTAATTTGCTTCATTTCCTTAATTACCTTAATTACCTTCATTATCTTAATTATCTTAATGACCTTATTTACCGTAATTAGCTTAATTACCTTCATTACCTTAATTATCTTCATTACCTTAATTATCTTAATCACCTTAATTAGCTTAATTACCTTTTTTACCTTAATTACCTTAATTACCTTCGTTACCTTCATTAGCATAACGAGCTGTCAATCACAGCGCTGACCGTGCCGTTAATTAACCATTAATTAATAATTATTAGTGAAGAATTAATGATTAATAACTAAGCCGTAACTAATTGTGCTGATAGGAATTAATTAATTTTCATTATCAGGCTAATTAATGATTGCAATTAGCGCGATTAATTATGCTGAACCAACAGGAGCAGTGCCTAGTAAAGCATTAATTGTGCTCATTAATAGCTAATTAACCAATAATTATTAATTAGTGATTAATTAATTAATAGGTTAATAGCGATAAGGTGCAGCCCCCTTGGGAATCGCCATTATTAACAGAAATTGGGATTTAATAACCCTGATTACAAGATGCAATTAATCTGTTATCAGTCATTAATTTAAAAATCAATCAATCAATAAATCAATTAGTATTAATAAGTAATTAATGAACAGGTGAGCAGCGACAAGGGGCACTGGCAGCGGCAGCGCACGGCGGGTTAACACTTTAGTTAATTAATGAACAGAAACCCAAATTACAAGCTGGAATCTGTTATTAATCATTAATACATTGATGATTATTAATTAATAATAATTAATTAGTGATTAATTACAGGTGAACAGTGACAAGGTGTACTGGCAGCGGCAGGCGCACAGCGGGATAACACGTTTAATAAATAATAACCCTTATAACAATGCAGAATGGCTCTATTATCAATCACTAATGATTAATAAATTGATAATTAATAATTATTAATTAATGATTAATTACCAGGTGAACAGTGACAAGGTGTACTGGCAGCGGCAGGCGCACGGGGGATAACACATTAGTTAATTAATGAACAGAAACCCAAATTAAAAGCTGGAATCTGTTATTAATCATTAATAAATTGATGATTATTAATTAATAATTAATAATTAATTAATAATTAATGATTAATTACAGGTGAACAGTGACAAGGGGCACTGGCAGCGGCAGGCGCACGGCGGGTAGCACATTGATAATTATTAACCCTATAACAATGCAGAATGGCTCTATTATCAATCACTAATGATTAATAAATTGCTAATTAATAATTAATAATTAATGATTAATAATTAATAGGTGAACAGTGACAAGGTGCACTGGCAGTGGCAGGCGCCCGGGGATAACAGATTAATAAATAATAACCCTTGTAACAATGCAGAGTGACTCTATTGTCAATGATTAGTAATTAATAAATTGATAATTAATAATTAATAATTAATAATTAATAATTAATAATTAATAATTAGTGATTAATTAATTACAGGTGAACAGTGACAAGGTGTACTGGCAGCGGCAGGCGCACGGGGGATAACAGATTAATAAATTAAAGATTAATAACCCTTATAACAATCCAGAATTGAGCTATTATTAATCACGAATAATAAAATAATTAATAATAAATAATTAATAATTAATAATTAATAATTAATTAATTACCAGGTGAACAGTGACAAGGTGCACTGGCAGCAGCAGGCGCACGGCGGGTTAACACTTTAGTTAATTAATGAACAGAAACCCAAATTACAAGCTGGAATCTGTTATTAATCATTAATAAATTGATGATTATTAATTAATAATTATTAATTAATAATTAATGCCAGGTGAACAGTGACAAGGGGCACTGGCAGCGGCAGGCGCACGGCGGGATAACACGTTTAATAAATAATAACCCTTATAACAATGCAGAATGGCTCTATTATCAATCACTAATGATTAATAAATTGATAATTAATAATTATTAATTAATGATTAATTACAGGTGAACAGTGACAAGGTGCACTGGCAGCGGCAGGCGCACGGCGGGTAGCACAGATAGGATTTAATAACCCTATAACAATGCAGAGTGACTCTATTATTAATCATTAATAATTAATAAATTAATAATTATTAATTAATAATTAATAAATAATAATTAATAATTAATAGGTGAGCAGCGACAAGGTGTACTGGCAGCGGCAGGCGCACGGGGGGTAGCACATTGATAACTATTAACCCATATAACAATCCAGAATTAATCCATTATTAATCACTAATAACATAATTAATGATTAATAATTAATAATTAATTAATGATTAATTAATTACAGGTGAACAGCGACAAGGTGCACTGGCAGCGGCAGGCGCACGGCGGGATAACACATTGATAACTATTAACCCTTATAACAGTGCAGAATGACTCTATTATCAATGATTAATCATGAATTAATTGATGGTTATTAATTAATAATTAATAATAAATTAATGATTAATTAACAGGTCAATAGTGACAAGGTGCACTGGCAGCGGCAGGCGCACGGCGGGTTAACACATTAACGAATTAATGAACAATAACCCAAATTACAAGCTGGAATCTGTTATTAATCATTAATAAATCGATGATTATTAATTAATAATTATTAATTAATGATTAATTAATAGGTCAATAGTGACAGGGTGCACTGGCAGCGGCAGCGCACGGCGGGATAACAGATTGATAACTATTAACCCTTATAACAATCCAGAATTAATCACTAATAACAATATAATTAATGATTATTAATTAATAATTAATAATTAATTAATGATTAATTACCAGGTGAACAGCGACAAGGTGTACTGGCAGCGGCAGGCGCACGGCGGGTAGCACATTGATAACTATTAACCCTTATAACAATCCGGAATTGAGATATTATTACTCACTAATAAATTGATAATTAATAATTAATAATTAATTAATAATTAATGATTAATTAACAGGTGAACAGCGACAAGGTGTACTGGCAGCGGCAGGCGCACGGCGGGTTCTCGGTGGTGCACGTGGAGCCCG
>JAKWBO010000417.1:0-48144 GCA_034336685.1 Luscinia luscinia
GGGTTTTGGGAATTTTGGGGTCTTGGGGAGTTCTGGGGATTTTGGGGTCTTGGGGAATTTGGGGATTTTTGGGGTCTTGGGGCTCTTGGGGGTCTTGGGGATTTTTGGGGTTTTGGGGGTCTTGGGGGGTTCTGGGGGTTTGGAGGTTTTGGGGTCTTGGGGAATTTGGGTATTTTTGGGGTCTTGGGGGTTTGGGGGATTTTGGGGTTCTGAGGGTTTTGGGGGTTCTGGGGGTTTTGGAGGTTTTGGGGGATTTGGGGATTTTTGGGGTTCTGAGGGTTTTGGGGGGGTCATTGAGATTTTGGGGGTCCTGGAGATTTTGGGGGTCCTGGGAATTTCGGGGCCTTTTGGTGTTCTGGGGGATTTGGGGATTTTGGGGATCCTGGGAATTTGAGGAACTGGGGAGGGGGTCCTGTGGAGCCCTGGGAATTTTGGGGTCCTGGGGGTTTTGGGGGATCTTGGGGGTTCTGGGGGTCCCCGGGGATTTTGGGGGCTCCCCGGTGGATTTTGGGGTTCCCCGGGGGGAGTTTTGGGGTGTCCCCGGGGATTTTGGGGGTCCCGGGGGGTTTTAGGGGTTCCCCGGGGGGAGTTTTGGGGGTCCCGGGGGTTTGGGGTTCCCGGGGTTGTTTTAGGGGTGTCCCGGGGTGATTTTGGGGTGTCCTGGTGGGGTTTGGGGGTGCTCCGGGGGGATTTTGGGGTTCCCGGGGTTGTTTTGAGGGGTTTTGGGGGATTTTGGGGTTCCCAGGGGAGTTTGGGGATCCTGGGATGGTTTTGGGGTCTCGGGGTTGTTTGAGGGGGTCTTGTGGCGTTTTGGGGTTCCCCGGGGAGGTTTTGGGGGTGTCCTGTGGGGTTTCTGGGGTGTTCCAGGAAAGTTTTGGGGGTCCCGGGGGATTTTGGGGGTTCCCTGGAGGATTTTGGCGTTCCCAGGGGGAGTTTTGGGGGTTTGGGGGTTCCCGGAGGAGGTTTTAGGGTGCCCCAGGATTTTTGGGGGGCTCCCAGGGGGTCCCGGTGGGATTTCGGGGTTCCTGGAGGGGATTTTGGGGGTTCCCCGGAGGATTTTGGGATTCCCAGGGGGAATTTTGGGGGTTTGGGGTTCCCGGAGGGATTTTGGGGTGTCCCACGATTTTTGGGGGCTCCCAGGGGGTCTCGACGGGTTTTGGGGGTTCCCTGGAGGATTTTGGGGATTCCTGGAGGATTTTGGGGTTCCCAGGGGAGTTTTGGGAGTTTTGGGGTTCCCGGAGGGGTTTTGGGGTGCCCCAGGATTTTTGGGGGGTCCCAGGGGGTCTCGAGGGGTTTGGGGGTTCCCGGAGGGGATTTTGGGGTGCCCCAGGATTTTTGGGGGGGTCCCAGGGGGTCCCGCTGAGATTTTGGAGTCCCGGAGAAATTTTGGGGGTTCCCCGGAGGATTTTGGGGGTTCCCTGGAGGATTTTGGGGTTCCCGTGGGGAGTTTAGGGGGGTTCCAGGGGGTCTTGAGGGATTTTGGGGGTGCCCCAGGATTTTTAGGGGGCTCCCAGGGGGTCTCGACGGGGTTTTGGGGTTCCTGGAGGGATTTTGGGATTCCCTGGAGGATTTTGGGGTTCCCAGGGGAGTTTTGGGGGTTTTGGGGTTCCCGGAGGGGGTTTTGGGGTGTCCCTTGGGGATTTTGGGGTTCCCAGGGAAGTTTTGGGGTTCCCGTGGGGGTTTTGGGGTGCCCCGGGGATTTTGGGGGTCTCACCCACGGTGGTCAGGAGGGTGATGATGAAGAGGAAGGCGCTGGGCAGGTCCCACTCGCCGCCGTCGGGGATTTTAGGGGTCCCGGAGGTTTTGGGGGTCCTGGGGATTTTGGGGTCCCCTCGAGCAGCCACACACCCAGCACCCCAAAATCACCAACCCCAAATATGCGACCCCCAAAAACAGCGCGCCCGCCCCATGGCCCCTCCCCCACACACTGGGACCCCCCAAAAAAATCCCAGACCCCCCCAAAAATAATCCGGGATCCCCCCAAAAATAATCCGGGATCCCCCAAAAACCCGGAACCCCCAAAAATAATCCGGAACCCCCAAAAAACCGGGACACCTCAAAAGACCCGGGAAAGCAAAAAAAAATCCGGGAACCCCAAAACAATCTCGGGACCCCCAAAAAACCGGGAGCCCCAAAACAGCCCCGGGATCCCTAAAAAAAACCCGGGACCCCAAAAAAAACCCGGGACCCCCAAGAAAACCAGGAGCCCCAAAAACAGCCCCAGGATCCCCTAAAAAAACCAGGACCCCCAAAAAATCCGGGAACCCCAAAAACAATCCCGGGATACCCTAAAAAATCCGGGAACCCCAAAAACAGCCCCGGGACCCCCAAAAATATCCGGGACCCCCAAAAACGCTGGAACCCCCAAAAATCCCGGGGCCCCAAAAACAACCCCGGGACCCCCAAAAAACCCGAGACCCCCCCAAAAAAAAATCCGGGACCCCCAAAAAATCGGGAACCCAAAAAAAAGCCCGGGAACTCAAAAAAATAAAAATCCGAGAACCCCAAAACAATCCCGGGATCCCTAAAAAATCGGGAACCCCAAAAACAGACCCGGACCCCCAAAAAACCCGGAACACCCCAAAAAATCCGGGAACCCCAAAAACAGCCCCGGAACCCCCTAAAAAATCCTGGAACCCCAAAAAAAGCCCGGGAACTCAAAAAAAAAAAAAAATCCGGGATTCCCCCCCAAAAAAATCCGGGATCCCCCCAAAAAAATCCGGGATCCCCCCCAAAAAAACCCGGGAACTCCAAAACAATCCAGGGATCCCCTAAAAAAACGGGATCCCCCCAAAAAAATCCCGGACCCCCCCCAAAAAAACCTCGAGGCCCAAAAAACCCCGGGACCCCCAAAAAACCCCAGGACCCCCAAAAAACTCGGGACCCCCAAAAAACTCTGGAACTCCAAAAACAGCCCCGGGACCCCCCAAAAACCGGGACCCCCAAAAATCCTCCCGGCCCCGCCCGCCCCTCGCCGGTCTCAGCCCCGCTCCGACCCCGCCCGGCGCCGCCGCTCGCCCCAGACCCTCCCAGTTCAGCCCAGTCCCTCCCAGTTCAGCCCAGTTCCTGCTCAGTGCCCTCCCAGTCCCTCCCAGTTCAGCCCAGTCACTCCCATTCATCCCAGTTCCTCCCAGTTCATCCCAGTCCCTCCCAGTCCCTCCCAGTTCCTTCCAGTCCCTCCCAGTCACTCCCATTCATCCCAGTCCATCCCAGTTCATCCCAGTCGCTCCCAGTCGCTCCCAGACGCTCCCAGTCACTCCCAGTCCATCCCAGTTCATCCCAGTCACTCCCAGACGCTCCCAGTCACTCCCAGTCCATCCCAGTTCATCCCAGTCCCTCCCAGTCGATCCCAGTCCATCCCAGTCCATCCCAGTCGCTCCCAGTTCCTCCCAGTCCATCCCAGTCCCTCCCAGTTCATCCCAGTCACTCCCAGTTCATCCCAGTCGATCCCAGTCCATCCCAGTTCATCCCAGTCACTTCCAGTCCATCCCAGTTCATCCCAGTCGCTCCCAGTCCCTCCCAGTCGATCCCAGTCCATCCCAGTCCCTCCCAGTCCCTCCCAGTCACCCCCAGTCCATCCCAGTCCCTCCCAGTCCATCCCAGTCCCTCCCAGTCCCTCCCAGTCACCCCCAGTCCATCCCAGTCCCTCCCAGTTCATCCCAGTCACTTCCAGTCCATCCCAGTCTCTCCCAGTCACTCCCAGTTCATCCCAGTTCATCCCAGTCCCTCCCAGTCCATCCCAATCCATCCCAGTCCATCTCAGTCTCTCCCAGTCACTCCCAGTTCATCCCAGTCCCTCCCAGTTTATCCCAGTCGCTCCCAGTCCCCTCCCAGTTCCTGCCCAGAGGCGGCGGATGCGGGGGAGGGGGGGGGACCGAGGGAGACTGGGAGGGAACTGGGAGGGACTGGGATGAAACTGGGAGGGACTGGGGGGGAACTGGGAGGGACTGGGATGAAACTGGGAGGGACTGGGGGGGAACTGGGATTAAACTGGGAGGGATTGGAAGGAACTGGAATGAACTGGAAGGGACTGGAGGAGACTGGGGGGGAAACTGGGAGGGACTGGGAGAGGCTGGGGAGAAACTGGGATTAAACTGGGAGGGACTGGAGGAGACTGGGGAAACTGGGAGGGACTGGGAGGGAACTAGGGGAACTGGGATGACCAGTAAGGGCTGCCAATGGTACTGGGATAACTGGGGGGGTCTATACTGGGATAACTGGTATAACGGGCCCATAACCCGGCCCATACTGGGTTAACTGGTGTTAACTGGTTTTAACTGGTATAACGGGCCCATAACCCGGCCCGTACTGGGTTAACTGGGATAACTGGTGTTAACTGGTGTTAACTGGTGTTAACTGGTTTTAACTGGTTTTAACTGGTATAACCAGCCTGTGAACTGGCCCGCACTGGGTTAACTGGTTTTAATTGGTTTTAACTGGTGTTAACTGGTTTTAACTGGTTTTAACTGGTTTTAACTGGTGTAACTGGTTTTAACTGGTGTAACTGGTGTTAACTGGTTTTAACTGGTTTTAACTGGTGTTAACTGGTGTTTACTGGTTTTAACTGGTATAACTGGTATAACCGGCCCACAACCCGGCCCATACTGGGTTAACTGGTGTTAACTGGTATTTACTGGTTTTAACTGGTGTAACTGGTGTTAACTGGTTTTAACTGGTTTTAACTGGTGTTAACCGGTATAACTGATATAACCGGCCCGTGAACCGGCCCGCACTGGGTTAACTGGTTTTAACTGGTTTTAACTGGTTTTAACTGGTGTAACTGGTATAACCAGCCCGTGAACCCGGCAGCGTACTGGGTTAACTGGTGTAACTGGTGTTAACTGGTTTTAACTGGTGTTAACTGGTTTTAACTGGTTTTAACTGGTATAACTGGTATAACCAGCCCACAACCCAGCCCATACTGGGTTAACTGGTGTTAACTGATATTCACTGGTTTTAACTGGTTTTAACTGGTGTTAACTGGTATTTACTGGTTTTAACTGGTTTTAACTGGTGTTAACTGGTTTTAACTGGTGTAACTGGTATAACCAGCCCGTGAACCGGCGCGCACTGGGTTAACTGGTGTAACTGGTGTTAACTGGTTTTAACTGGTGTTAACTGGTTTTAACTGGTTTTAACTGGTATAACTGGTATAACCGGCCCACAACCCGGCCCGCACTGGGTTAACTGGTGTAACTGGTGTTAACTGGTTTTAACCGGTTTTAACTGGTATAACCGGTATAACCGGCCCGTGAACCGGCGCGCACTGCGTTAACTGGTGTTAACTGGTTTTAACTGGTGTTAACTGGTGTTTACTGGTGTTAACTGGTTTTTACTGGTTTTAACTGGTATAACTGGTATAACGGGTATAACCGGCCCGTGAACCAGCCCGCACTGGGTTAACTGGTGTTTACTGGGTTAACTGGTGTAACTGGTATTTACTGGTGTAACTGGTATTTACTGGTTTTAACTGGTTTTAACTGGTTTTAACTGGTATAACCGGCCTGTGAACCGAAGCGCGCACTGGGTTAACTGGTGTAACTGGTGTAACTGGTGTAACTGGTGTTTACTGGTGTAACTGGTGTTTACTGGTGCCCCCGGCGCTGCCGGGCCCTCCCCACTCACGGGGTGTCACGCGGGTCCCACGGGCCCGTCCCGAGCCCGGAGGCGCCCGGGGGGGGGGGGAGGGAGCGGGGGGAGAAGAGGACGGCGGGGGGACACTGGGGGGACATTGAGGGGACATTGGGGGACACTGAGGGGACACCATGGGGACACTGAGGGGACACCGAGGGGACACCGGGGGGACATTGAGGGGACACAGAGGGACATTGAGGATTTGGGGACATTGTGGGGACATTAAGGGGACATTGTGGGGACATTGAGGGATATTGTGGGGACAGCGAGGGGACACTGAGGGACATTGGGGGACACCGAGGGGACATTGAGGGGACACCGAGGGGACATTGAGGGACATCACGGATTTGGGGACACCCCTGGGGACACCATGGGGACACCTGGACAGCACAGATTTGGGGACACCGTGGGGACATCCGGGGACACCACGGGGAGGTCCTTGGGGACATCACAGGGACACCAGGGGACATTCCTGGGGACATTGTGGGTTTGGGGACACCCTGGGGACACCAGGGGACACTGTGGGGACATTGTGGGGACATTCAGGGGATTTGGGGACACCCTGGGGACAGCAAGGGGACATTGTGGGGACATTGTGGATTTGGGGACACCCCTGAGGACATCCTAGGGGACACTGTGGGGACACTGTGGGGACACCCAGGGGACACCAGGGCCATGGGGACACCGTGGGGACACTGTGGGGACACCACGGGGAGGTCCTTGGGGACATCACAGGGACACCAGGGGACATTCCTGGGGACATTGTGGGTTTGGGGACATCCCTGGGGACACCAGGGGGACATTGTGGGGGACATTGTGGATTTGGGGACATCCTGGGGACACCCTGGGGACATTGAGGGGACATCACAGGGACACCAGGGGGTCATCACGGATTGGGGACACCCTGGGGACACCACGGGGACATTCCTGCCTTGGGGACACCCCTGGGGACACCAGGACATGACAGATTTGGGGACACCCTGGGGACATTGTGGGGACACTCTGGGGGACATTCCTGGGGACATTGTGGGGACACCACAGGGACACCACGGGGACACCCGTGGGGACATTGTGGATTTGGGGACACCCCTGAGGACATCCTGGGGACACTGTGGGGACACTGTGGGGACACCCAGGGGGACACCAGGAATTTGGGGACACCCCTGGGGACACCATGGGGACATTTTCCTGGGGACACCCAGGGGGACATTGTGGATTCGGGGACACCCTGGGGACACCAGGGGGTCATCACGGATTTGGGGACACCCTGGGGAGGTTCTGGGGGCCATCAGGGATTTGGGGACATTCCCGCCTTGGGGACACCGTGGGGACATTCTGGATTTGGGGCCACCCCTGGTGCCACCAAGACTTTGGGGACGTCACGGCCACCAGGGGCCATCCCCGTGACGTTCCTGCCTTGGTGACACTTTGGGGACACTTTGGTGACACCCTGGGGACATCCCGAGCGCTAGGCCCGAGCGCGCCGCCCGTTACCATGGCAACCCCGGCCCGGCGGGGCCGCCATCTTAACTCCGGGCAGCTTCCCGCCAACCACTTCCGGCCTCTCAGCCAATCACCACCCGCCGCGTTACCCACGTGACTCCGGCGGACGGCGCCGCCGCTGTGGCGTCTACGGGAGCCCGTGAGGCTCTCGAGACCCCAGCAGCGCTGGCGACATCCCCGGGGGCAATCTGGGGACATTCCGGGGACGCGCTGCTCTGCCCGAAGCCCTTCAACCCTCCCGTTGCCATGGAAACAACCACGACGCCGCGGCCGCCATCTTAACTCCGGACAGGGCCGCCATCTTAACACCGGGAACAGCCGCCATCTTAACTCCTGGCACAACTTCCGCACTCTCAGCCAATCACAACCACCCGCCTCCCTCACGTGACCCAACCCGGAAGTGCCGCCGCCGCCATGGACGCGGCCGCTCCCCGTGAGTTTCGCGCGGCGCCCTGAGGGAATTTTATGTGTTAAACCCCCCGAATTTCACTTTTTCTTTCTGTTTTAGCCCCGAAACGCCGCGGCCCCGCTCGCTTGGCGGATCCGCGGCCGCTCTTCGAGGACACGAGCGCCTCGCCCGGCCGCGGGTTCGGGGCTCCGCCGCCGCCTTCGGCCTCGGTTTCTTCCTCGTCGTCGGCGGCGGCGGCGCCGTTCGGGGCGGGGGGAGCGTTCCTGGCCGAGCCCGTGAGCAGCCTGGCCGCGGCCTACGGCAGCAGCTGGGTGTCCAGCGTGGAGGGGAATGTGAGTGACGGGGGAACGGGAGAAAAACGGGGAAAAACGGGGTAAAACGGGAAAAAACGGGGTAAAAATGGGGAAAAACCTGAAAAAACGGGGTAAAAATGGGGAAATGGGGAAAAACGGGGTAAAAACGGGATAAAAATGGGGAAAAACGGGATAAAAATGGGATAAAAATGGGGAAAACGGGGTAAAAATGGGGAAAAACGGTGTAAAAATGGGGAAAAACGGGGTAAAAATGGGATAAAAATGGGGAAAAACGGGGTAAAAATAGGGAAAACCGGGGTAAAAGTGGGATAAAAATGGGGAAAACGGGAAAAAACGGGGTAAAAATGGGGAAAACGGGGTAAAAATGGGGAAAACGGGAAAAAACGGGGTAAAAATGGGGGAAAACGGGAAAAAACGGTGTAAAAATGGGGAAAAACGGTGTAAAAATGGGGAAAAACGGGGTAAAAATGGGATAAAAATGGGGAAAAACGGGGTAAGAACGGGATAAAAATGGGGGAAAACGGGGAAAAACGGGAAAAAACGGTAAAAATGGGGAAAAACGGGGAGAAAATGGGATAAAAATGGGGAAAAAGGGGGAAAACAGGGTAAAAATGGGATAAAAATGGGGAAAAACGGGATAAAAACGGGATAAAAATGGGGAAAATGGGGAAAAATGGGGAAAACGGGGTAAAACGGGATAAAAATGGGGAAAAACGGGGAAAAACGGGGTAAAAATGGGATGAAAATGGGGAAAAACGGGGTAAAACGGGGTAAAAATAGGGAAAAACGGTGTAAAAATGGGGAAAAAACGGGGAAAAGCGGGGTAAAAACGGGATAAAAATGGGGAAAATGGGGAAAAACGGGATGAAAATGGGGAAAAACGGGGTAAAAATGGGGAAAACCGGGAAAACCTGGGTAAAAATGGGGATGAAAATGGGGAAAACCGGGGTAAAAATGGGATGAAAATGGGGAAAAACGGGGTAAAACGGGGTAAAAATGGGGAAAAACGGTGTAAAAATGGGGAAAAACGGGGAAAAGCGGGGTAAAAACGGGATAAAAATGGGGGAAAATGGGGAAAAACGGGATAAAAATGGGGAAAAACGGGGTAAAATGTGGTAAAAATGGGTAAAAATGGGGAAATGGGAAAACGGGACTAAAATGGGGAAAAATGGGATTAAAGTGGAGGAAATTGGATAAAAATGGGAAAAAAGGGGAGAAAATGGGATAAAAATGGGGTAAAGTGGGGGAAAAATGGGATAGAATGGGGAAATGGGATAAAAATGGGGAAAAGTGGGGTAAAATGGGATTAAATGGGGAAAAACAGGGTAAAATGGGATTAAAATGGGGGGAAACGGGAGAAAAATGGGATAAAATGGGGAAAATGGGGTAAAAATGAAATAAAAATGGAGAAAAATGGGATAAAAATGGGGGGGAAAATGGGATAGAAATGGGGAAAAAATGAGAAAAAATGGAATAAAAATGGGGGAAAATGGGAAAAAGATGGGGAAAAATGGTACAAAAATGGGATAAAAATGGGGAAAATATGGAGGAAAAATGGGAAAAAATGGAATAAAAATGGCAAAAAAATGAGAAAAATTCAGAAAAAAATGTGAAAAAATGGGGAAAAATTCGGAAAAATCAGGGAAAAATTTGGGGAAAGTTTTGGGAACTTTGAGGGAAAAGTTCTGGGAACTTTGGGAGAAGCTGGAGAGTTTGGGAGGATGCAGGTGTGGCTGCTCTGTCCCAGCTGGGGCGCTGGGTGCCCGTGGGAACTCAAAGATCTGGGATAACAATGGGGGAAAATGGGATAAAAATGGGGAAAAAGAGTAAAATTGGGAAAAAATGGGATAAAATTTGAAAATATGGGGGAAAATGGGGAAAAATGGGATAAATGGGAAAAAAATGGGAATAAAAATGGGATAAAATGAGGAAAAATGGTGGGAAAATGGGGAAAAATGGGATAAAAATGGGAAGAAATGGGAATAAAAATGGGAAAAAAAGGGATAAAATGGGGAAAAAATGGGATAAAAATGGGATAAAATGGGATAAAAATGGGGAAAAATGGGATAAAATGGGATAAAAATGGGGGAAAAATGGAGGAAAAATGGGGAAAAAATGAGAAAAAATGGAATAAAAATGGGGAAAAAAGGAGAAAAAATGGGATAAAAATGGGGAAAATATGGAGGAAAAATGGGGAAAAATGGGAAAAAAATGGAATAAAAATGGCAAAAAAATGGAGAAAAAATGGAATAAAAATGGCAAAAAATGGGGGAAAAAATGCGAAAAATTCAGAAAAAAATGTGAAAAAATCGGGGAAAAACTGGGAAAAATTCAGGAAAATCAGGGAAAAATTTGGGAAAAACGTAGAAAATTTTGGGAAAAATTTTGGGAGAAGCTGGAGAGTTTGGGAGGATGCAGATGTGGCTGCTCTGTCCCAGCTGGGGCGCTGGGTGCCCGTGGGAACTCAAAGATCTGGGATAACAATGGGGGAAAATGGGATAAAATGGGGAAAAATGGGATAAAAAGGGCATAAAATGGGATAAAAATGGAAAAAATGGGAAAAATGGAATAAAAATGGGGAAAAAATGGGGAAAAAAGGGAAAAAGATGGGAAAAAATGGTTTAAAAATGGGGACAAATGGGATAAAATGGGGAAAAATGGGGAAAAAGTGGAGGAAAAATGGGAAAAAACGGGATAAAAATGGAGAAAAATGGGGGAAAAATGGGGAAAAATGGGATAAAAATGGGGAAAAATGGAGGAAAAAATGGAGGAAAAATGGGGGAAAATGGTTTAAAAATGGGGAAAAATGGGATAAAAATGGGGGAAAATATGGAGGAAAAATGGGAAAAAATGGAATAAAAATGGCAAAAAAATGAGAAAAATTCAGAAAAAAACGTGAAAAAATTTGGGAAAATCTGGGAAAAATTGGGAAAAATCAGGGAAACTTTGGGGAAAAGTTCTGGGAACTTTGGGAGAAGCTGGAGAGTTTGGGAGGATGCAGATGTGGCTGCTCTGTCGCAGCTGGGGCGCTGGGTGCCCGTGGGAACTCAAAGATCTGGGATAACAATGGGGGAAATGGGATAAAATGGGGAAAAATGGGAAAAAATAGAGAAAAAATGGAATGAAAATGGGGAAAAATGGGATAAAAATGGAGAAAAATGGGATAAAAATAGGAAAAAACTGGGATAAAAATGGGGAAAATTGGGAGAAAATGGAGGAAAAATGGGGGAAAATGGAGAAAAAATGAAATAAAAATGGAGAAAAATGGGATAAAAATGGGGGGGAAAATGGGATAAAAAATGGGGGAAGAAATGGAATAAAAATGGCAAAAAAATGGGGAAAAAATGGAGAAAAAATGGGGAAAAATGGGATAAAAATGGGGAAAATATGGAGGAAAAATGGGGAAAAATGGGAAAAAATGGAATAAAAATGGCAAAAAAATGGAGAAAAAATGGAATAAAAATGGCAAAAAAATGAGAAAAATTCAGAAAAAAATGTGAAAAAATTGGGGAAAAATGTGGAAAAATCAGGGAAAAATTTGGGAAAAGCGTGGAAAATGTTGGGAAAAATTTTGGGAGAAGCTGGAGAGTTTGGGAGGATGCAGATGTGGCTGCTGTGCCGCAGCTGGGGCGCTGGGTGCCCGTGGGAACGCTCAAGTATTACTTTGCCGTGGACACCGTGTACGTGGGCAGGAAACTGCGGCTGCTCGTCTTCCCCTTCGGCCACCAGGTACTGGGAGGGACTGGGGGGACTGGGAGGGACTGGGAGGGGTTCAGGGGTTACTGGGAGGGACTGGGATGGACTGGGAAGGGATTGGGGGACACTGGGGGGACTGGGAGGGGATAGGGATGGACTGGGAGGGACTGGGAGTGACTGGGAGGGACTGGGAGGGACTGGAGGGATTGGGGGAACTGGGGGGAACTGGGAGGGACTGGGGAGGGGATTGAGGGGATACTGGGAGGGCACTGAGGGGATACTGGGAGGGACTGGAGGGATTGGGGGGGACTGGGAGGGATTGAGGGATACTGGGAGGGACTGGGGGGAACTGGGAGGGACTGGGAGGGGATTGAGGGATACTGGGATGGACTGGGAGGGACTAGGGGGGACTGGGAGGGAACTGGGATGGACTGGGAAGGGATTGGGAGGGACTGGGAGGGACTGGGAGAGAATTGGGATGGACTGGGAGGGACTGGGGAGGACTGGGAGGGGACTGGGGGACACTGGGAGGGAACTGGGAGGAACTGGGATGGACTGGGATGGGGTTCCAGGTTACTGGGAGGGACTGGGGTGGGTTTGGGGGGGACTGGGAGGAGTTTGGGGGAGATTGAGGACTGGGAGGGACTGGGATAAACTGGGAGGGACTGGGAGGAATTGGGACAGACTGGAGGGACTGGGAGTGACTGGGAGGGACTGGGAGGGACTGGGAGGGAATTGGGACCGACTGGGAGGGACTGGGGAGACTGGGAGGGCCTGGGATAAACTGGGAGGGCCTGGGAGAGACTTGGGACGTTTCTGGGACATTTTGGGACATTTTGGGATGATTTTGGGTATTTTGGGGAGTTTCTGGGGTGTTTTTGGGGTGTTTTTGGGATTTTTCACATGATTTTGGATGATTTTGGGTATTTTGGGACGTTTCTGGGATATTTTGGGATGATTTTGGATGATTTTGGGTATTTTGGGGTGGATTTGGGATGATTTGGGATGATTTTGGGTGTCTTTGGGCTATTTTGGGGTGTTTCTGGGGTGTTTTGGGGTGTTTTGGGGTGTTTTAGGGACATTTTGGGGTGTTTTTGGGACATTTTGGGTATTTTGGGATATTTTTGGGATGACTTTGGATGGTTTTGGGTGTTTTTGGGCTATTTTGGGGAGCTTCTGGGGTATTTCTGGGGTGTTTTTGGGACGTTTTGGGACATTTTGGGATGATTTAGGGTATTTCGGGGTGTTTTTGGGCTATTTTGGGGAGTTTCTGGGGTGTTTTTGGGACTTTTTGGGATATTTTGGGATGATTTTGGATGATTTTGGATATTTTGGGGTGGATTTGGGATGATTTGGGATGATTTTGGATGATTTTGGGTGTCTTTGGGCTATTTTGGGGTGTTTCTGGGGTGTTTTGGGGTGTTTTAGGGACATTTTGGGATGATTTTGGATGTTTTTGGGTATTTTGGGGAGTTTCTGGGGTGTTTTTGAGGTATTTTTGGGACATTTTGGGATTATTTTGGGTGGTTTTGGGTGTTTTTGGGATTATTTAGGGTATTTGGGGGTGTTTTTGGGACATTTTTGGGATATTTTGGGATGATTTTGGATGTTTTTGGGATATTTTGGGATTTTGGATGATTTTGGGTATTTTGGGGTGGTTCTGGGACATTTTGGGACATTTTGGATGATTTTGGGATGATTTTGGGGTGGTTTTGGGCTATTTTGGGGAGTTTCTGGGGTGTTTTTGGGACGTTTCTGGGACATTTTGGGATGATTTTGGATGATTTTGGATATTTTGGGGTGGATTTGGGATGATTTGGGATGATTTTGGGTGGTTTGGGTGTCTTTGGGTTATTTTGGGGTGTTTCTGGGGTGTTTCTGGGGTGTTTTGGGGTGGTTTTGGGACATTTTGGGGTGTTTTTGGGACATTTTGGGTATTTTGGGATATTTTTGGGATGATTCTGGATGATTTTGGGTGTTTTGGGGTGGTTTTGGGACATTTTGGGTATTTTGGGATATTTTTGGGATGATTCTGGATGATTTTGGGTGTTTTTGGGCTATTTTGGGGAGTTTCTGGGGTGTCTCGGGGTGTTTTTGGGACGTTTTGGGCTGTTTTTGGGACATTTTGGATGATTTTGGATGGTTTTGGATGATTTTGGGTGGTTTTGGGATATTTTGGGGTGTTTCTGGGGTGTTTTGGGGTGTTATTGGGACATTTTGGATGATTTTGGATGGTTTTGGATGATTTTGGGTGGTTTTGGGCTATTTCGGGAGTTTCTGGGGTGTTTTGGGGTGTTATTGGGACATTTTGGGATGATTTTGGATGATTTTGGGTCTTTTGGGGATATTTTTGGGATAACTTTGGATGTTTTTGGGTGTTTTTGGGGTGTTTCTGGGGTGTTTTTGGGATGATTTTGGATGATTTGGGGTATTTTGGGGTGTTTTTGGGACATTTTGGATGATTTTGGATGATTTTGGGTGGTTTTGGGATATTTTGGGGTGTTTCTGGGGTGTTTCTGGGGTGGTTTTGGGACATTTTGGGAAGATTTTGGATATTTTTCGGGTGTTTTTGGGATATTTTTGGGATGATTTTGGGGGGTTTTGGGCTATTATGGGCTGTTTCTGGGGTGTTTTTGGGGTGTTTTTGGGGTGTTTTTGGGACATTTTGGGGTGTTTTTGGGTATTTTGGGGTGTTTTTGGGACGCTTCTGGGACATTTTGGGATGATTTTGGGTATTTTGGGGTGTTTCTGGGACATTTTGGGATGATTTTAGATGATTTTGGGTATTTTGGGGTGGTTTTGGGCCATTTTGGGACGTTTTTGGGTGTCTGGCAGGACTGGCAGGTGCGGTACCAGCAGGACGCTCCCGTCGCTCCCCGGTTCGATGTCAACGCCCCCGACCTGTACATCCCAGGTGGGGACCCCAAAATCCCCCAAAATCCACCTGGGACCCCAAAATCCACCCTGGGAACCCCAAAATTTACCTGGGACACCCAAAATCCACCCTGGGAACCCCAAAATTTACCTGAGACAACCAAAATCCATCCTGGGTACCCCAAAATTTAGTCTGGGAACCCCAAAACCCATCCTGGGACCCCCAAAATCCATCTGGGAACCACAAAATTCATGCAGGGATCCCCAAAATCCATCCTGGGAACCCCAAAATTCAACTTGGGACCCCAAAATTCATCCTGAGACACCCAAAATCCACCTGGGACCCCGAAATTCCATCCTGGGTACCCCAAAATTCATCCTGGAACCCCCAAAATCCATCTGGGATCCCCAAAATCCATCCAGGGAACCCCAAAATCCATCCTGGGAACCCCAAAATCCACCTTGGAACCCCCAAAAATCCATCCAGGGACACCCAAAATCCACCTGGGACCCCGAAATTCCATCCTGGGTACCCCAAAATTCATCCTGGAACCCCCAAAATCCATCTGGGATCCCCAAAATCCATCCAGGGAACCCCAAAATCCATCCTGGGAACCCCAAAATCCACCTTGGAACCCCCAAAATCCATCCAGGGACACCCAAAATCCATCTGGGAACCACAAAATTCATGCAGGGATCCCCAAAATCCACCTGGGACCCCAAAATTCCATCCTGGGAACCTCAAAATCCATCCCTGGGATCCCCAAAATCCATCTGGGAACCACAAAATTCATGCAGGGATCCCCAAAATCCATCCAGGGACCCTCAAAATCAACCTTGAGTACCCCAAAATCCATCCTGGGGTACCCCAAAATTCAACTTCAGACCCCCAAAATCCACCTGGGATCCCCAGAATTCAACTTGGGACCCCCAAAATCCATCCTGGGAACCCCAAAATTCATCCTGGGAACCCCAAAATCCACCTTGGAATCCCCAAAATCCACCCTGGGAACCCCAAAAATGCCCTGGGACCCCAAAATCCACCCTGGGACCGCTTAAAATTTACCTGAGACAACCAAAATCCATCCTGGGAACCCAGAAATTCAACTTGGGATCCCCAAAATTCCATCAGGGACCCCCAAAATCCATCTGGGAACCACAAAAATTCATCCAGGGATCCCCAAAATCCACCTGGGACCCCCAAAAATGCCCAGGGACACCCCAAAATCCACCCTGGGAACCCCAAAATTTACCTGAGACACCCCAAAATCCACCTGGGGACCCCGAAATTCCATCCTGGGACCCCCAAAATTCCATCAGGGATCCCCAAAATCCATCCAGGGACCCCCAAAATTCCCCCAGGGAACCCCAAAAATGCCCTGGGGTCCCCAAAATCCATCCTGGGGTCCCCAAAATTCACTCTGGGACCCCCAAAATCCACCTGGGAACCCCAAAATTCATCCTGGGAACCCCAAAATCCATCCTGGGGTCCCCAGAATTCACTCTGGGACCCCCAAAATTCACCCTGGGAACCCCAAAATTCATTCTGGGATCCCCAAAATTGATCTGGGAAACACAAAATTCCTCCATGGACCCCCAAAATCCATCTGGGATCCCCAAAATCCACCTTGAGACCCCCAAAAACGCCTTGAGGTCCCCAAATTCCATCCTGGGGCCCCCAAATCAACCTTGAGACCCCCAAAATCCACCTTGGGACCCCCAAAATCCACCTGGGAACCCCAAAATCCATCTGGGATACCGCAAAATCCACCTGGGACCCCCAAAATCCATCCAGGAACCCCAAAAACCCCCTTGGACCCCCAAATTCTGTCTTGGGACCCCTCAGAATTTCCAAAACCCCCAGAAGAACCCCCCAAAAATCCCAAAATTCCCTAAAAATTTCCCTCCAAAATCCCTCCAAACCTCTCTGAATCCCCCCAAATCTCCCCAAATTCTTCCAAAATCCTTCTCAAAACTCCCCAAATTTCCCCCAAACCCCTCCTCACCCCCCAAATCTCCCAAAACCCCCCAAAAATTCCCCCAAATCCCCAAAATATCCCTCCAAAATCTCTCTGAATCCCCCTAAAACTCCTCAAAATCCCCCAAAATCCTCTAATTAACTCCAAAACCCCACTCAAAGCTCTCCCCAAAAACCCCAAAATTCCTAAAAGCCTCCCCAAAATTCCTGCAAATCCCCCAAATTCCTCCAAATTCCCAAAAATCCCCCTCAAAAATTCCTAAAACCCTCCCAAAAATTCCCCAAAAACCCCTCAAATTCCACCCAAAAAACCCTCAAATTGCCCCCAAAACCCCCTCAAACCTCCCCAAATTTTTCCCAAAATCCCCAAAACCCCCAAAATCCCAAAAACCCCCAAAAATCCCCAAAACCCCCCAAAATTTTGCAGCCATGGCTTTCCTCACCTACATCCTGCTGGCCGGCCTCGCTCTGGGCACACAGAACAGGTACAAAAATCTCTTTTTTTCCCCAAATTTTTGCATTTTTTTCCCTTTGTGACCCCTAAAAATTCGGGGTGGATAATTTTGGGGTGAATTTTGCAGATTTTCACCCGACAGCCTGGGGCTGGTGGCGAGTTCAGCCCTGGCCTGGCTGCTGCTGGAGGTGCTGAGTGTCCTGCTGAGCCTCTACCTGGTGTCGGTGAGCAGCGACCTCAGCCCCATGGAGCTGCTGGCTTTTGCTGGCTACAAATATGTGGGGTGAGTCAAATTTTAAATTTTATTTTTGGGGATTTTTGGGGATTTTTTGGGATTTTTTGGAATTTTTTTCGATTTTTTTCTATTTTTTTCGATTTTTTTGGGATTTTTTTCGATTTTTTCAATTTTTTACGATTTTTTCGGATTTTTTTCGATTTTTTCAGATTTTCTTTTAGATTTTTTCAGATTTTTCCTCTTTTTTGGGGGATTTTTTGCCAATTTTTCCCTTTTTTGGGATTTGTTTCCATTTTTGGGAGGAGTGTCCTGCTGAGCCTCTACCTGGTGTCGGTGAGCAGCGACCTCAGCCCCATGGAGCTGCTGGCTTTTGCTGGCTACAAATATGTGGGGTGAGTCAAAATTCAAATTTTATTTTTGGGGATTTTTTGGGGATTTTTTGGGATTTTTTTGGGATTTTTTTGGGATTTTTTTCAAT
The DNA here is from genome assembly GCA_034336685.1 of Luscinia luscinia. Lineage (NCBI taxonomy): Eukaryota > Metazoa > Chordata > Aves > Passeriformes > Muscicapidae > Luscinia > Luscinia luscinia. The sequence goes on from JAKWBO010000417.1 coordinate 17,576, forward strand.
TTTTTTTTGATTTTTTTCTGATTTTTTTTCGATTTTTTTTCGATTTTTTTCAGATTTTCTTTTGATTTTTTTCAGATTTTTTCCTCTTTTTTGGAGATTATTTTCAGATTTTTTCCTCTTTTTTTGGGGGATTTTTTTGCCAGTTTTTCCCCTTTTTTTGGGATTTGTTTCCATTTTTGGGAGGAGTGTCCTGCTGAGCCTCTACCTGGTGTCGGTGAGCAGCAACCTCAGCCCCATGGAGCTGCTGGCTTTTGCTGGATACAAATATGTGGGGTGAGTCAAATTTTAAATTCTATTTTTGGGGATTTTTTGGGATTTTTGGGATTTTTGGGATTTTTTGGAATTTTTTCGATTTTTTTTATTTTTTTCGATTTTTTTCCATTTTTTCCGGATTTTTTTCCATTTTTTTCGGATTTTTTTCAGATTTTCTTTAGATTTTTTTCAGATTTTTTCCTCTTTTTTGGAGATTATTTTCAGATTTTTTCCTCTTTTTTTGGGAATTTTTTTGCCAGTTTTTCCCCTTTTTTTGGGATTTGTTTCCATTTTTGGGAGGAGTGTCCTGCTGAGCCTCTACCTGGTGTCGGTGAGCAGCGACCTCAGCCCCATGGAGCTGCTGGCTTTTGCTGGCTACAAATATGTGGGGTGAGTCAAATTTTAAATTTTATTTTTTGGGGTTTTTTGGGGATTTTTTTGGGATTTTTTGGGATTTTTTTGGGATTTTTTTCGATTTTTTTTGGGATTTTTTTCGATTTTTTTCGGATTTTTTTTCGATTTTTTTCGGATTTTTTTCAATTTTATTCCAATTTTTTTTGTATTTTTTTCAGATTTTCTTTAGATTTTTTTCAGATTTTTTTCCACTTTTTTTGGGGATTTTTTTGCCATTTGTTCCCGTTTTTTTGGGATTTGTTTCCCCTTTTTTTGGGATTTGTTTCCATTTTTGGGAGGAGTGTCCTGCTGAGCCTCTACCTGGTGTCGGTGAGCAGTGACCTCAGCCCCATGGAGCTGCTGGCTTTTGCTGGCTACAAATATGTGGGGTGAGTCAAAATTCAAATTTTATTTTTGGGGATTTTTTGGGATTTTTTTGGGATTTTTTTGGAATTTTTTTCGATTTTTTTTTATTTTTTTTCGATTTTTTTTCCATTTTTTCCGGATTTTTTTCCATTTTTTTCGTATTTTTTTCAGATTTTCTTTTGATTTTTTTCAGATTTTTTCCTCTTTTTTGGAGATTATTTTCAGATTTTTTCCTCTTTTTTTGGGAATTTTTTGCCAGTTTTTCCCCTTTTTTGGGATTTGTTTCCATTTTTGGGAGGAGTGTCCTGCTGAGCCTCTACCTGGTGTCGGTGAGCAGCGACCTCAGCCCCATGGAGCTGCTTTTGCTGGCTACAAATATGTGGGGTGAGTCAAATTTTAAATTCTATTTTTGGGGTTTTTTGGGGATTTTTTGGGATTTTTTTCGGATTTTTTTGGAATTTTTTTTATTTTTTTTCGATTTTTTTCGGATTTTTTTCTGATTTTTTTTCGATTTTTTTTCGATTTTTTACTGATTTACTTTAGATTTTTTTCACATTTTTTTTCCTCTTTTTTTGGAGATTATTTTCAGATTTTTTCCTCTTTTTTTGGGAATTTTTTTGCCAGTTTTTCCCCTTTTTTTGGGATTTGTTTCCATTTTTGGGAGGAGTGTCCTGCTGAGCCTCTCCCTGGTGTCGGTGAGCAGCGACCTCAGCCCCATGGAGCTGCTTTTGCTGGCTACAAATATGTGGGGTGAGTCAAAATTCAAATTTTATTTTTGGGGATTTTTTGGGGATTTTTTGGGATTTTTTTGGGATTTTTTTGGAATTTTTTTCGATTTTTTTTTTATTTTTTTTCGATTTTTTTTCCATTTTTTCCGGATTTTTTTTTCATTTTTTTCGGATTTTTTTCAGATTTTCTTTAGATTTTTTTCAGATTTTTTTCCTCTTTTTTGGAGATTATTTTCAGATTTTTTTCCTCTTTTTTTGGGGGATTTTTTTGCCAATTTTTCCCCTTTTTTTGGGATTTGTTTCCATTTTTGGGAGGAGTGTCCTGCTCAGCCTCTACCTGGTGTCGGTGAGCAGCGACCTCAGCCCCATGGAGCTGCTTTTGCTGGCTACAAATATGTGGGGTGAGTCAAAATTCAAATTTTATTTTTGGGGATTTTTTGGGGATTTTTTGGGATTTTTTTGGGATTTTTTTGGGATTTTTTTCAATTTTTTTTGGATTTTTTTCTGATTTTTTTTCGATTTTTTTTCGATTTTTTTCAGATTTTCTTTAGATTTTTTTCAGATTTTTTTCCTCTTTTTTGGAGATTTTTTCAGATTTTTTCCTCTTTTTTGGGGGATTTTTTTGCCAATTTTTCCTCTTTTTTGGGATTTGTTTCCATTTTTGGGAGGAGTGTCCTGCTCAGCCTCTACCTGGTGTCGGTGAGCAGCGACCTCAGCCCCATGGAGCTGCTGGCCTTTGCTGGCTACAAATATGTGGGGTGAGTCAAAATTCAAATTCTATTTTTGGGGATTTTTGGGGATTTTTTGGGATTTTTTTGGGATTTTTTTGGAATTTTTTTCGATTTTTTTTTTATTTTTTTTCGATTTTTTTTCCATTTTTTCCGGATTTTTTTTTCATTTTTTTCGGATTTTTTTCAGATTTTCTTTAGATTTTTTTCAGATTTTTTTCCTCTTTTTTGGAGATTATTTTCAGATTTTTTTCCTCTTTTTTTGGGGGATTTTTTTGCCAATTTTTCCCCTTTTTTTGGGATTTGTTTCCATTTTTGGGAGGAGTGTCCTGCTGAGCCTCTCCCTGGTGTCGGTGAGCAGCGACCTCAGCCCCATGGAGCTGCTTTTGCTGGCTACAAATATGTGGGGTGAGTCAAAATTCAAATTCTATTTTTGGGGAATTTTGGGGATTTTTTGGGATTTTTTGGGGATTTTTTTGGGATTTTTTTGGGATTTTTTTGGGATTTTTTTCGATTTTTTTCGGATTTTTTTTCGATTTTTTTTCGATTTTTTTCTGATTTTTTTCGATTTTTTTCGGATTTTCTTTAGATTTTTTTCAGATTTTTTTTCCTCTTTTTATGGAGTGAGTCAAAATTTTAAATTTTAGGATTTTTTTGGGATTTTTTGGGGATTTTTTTGGGATTTTTTTTTTCAGATTTTTTTTTTTTCAGATTTTTTTCAGTTTTTTTTCAGATTTTTTTCAGATTTTTCTGGGGTGAGTCAAAATTTTAAATTTTATTTTTGGGGATTTTTTGGGATTTTTTTGCATTTTTGGGGGATTTTTTTCAGGATTTTTTCAGGATTTTTTTCAGGATTTTTTTCAGATTTTTTTCAGATTTTTCAGATTTTTTTCCCATTTTTTTAGAGATTTTTTGGCCAATTTTTGTGGGTTTTTTCTGGGGTTTTTGGGATTTTTTTCAGCTATTTTTAGGATTTTTTTCCCAGGTTTTCTTTTTACTTTTTGAGGGTTTTTTGGAGATTTTCTTCCGTTTTTTCAGGGGTTTTTTCCCTTTTTTTGGGGGGGATTTTCCCTCTTTTTTAAGAAGTTTTTCCAGTTTTTTGGGGATTTTTCCTCATTTTTCTTGAGATTTTTTCTGGATTTTTTTGGGATTTGTTTCCATTTTCTGCGGACTTTTCCCCTTTTTCCCCCCCTTAATTGCATTTTTTCCTGTTTTTTTCCTTTTTTAATGTTTTTTTGGTGATTTTTTTCTCTCTCTTTTTGGGATTCTTTTTTTTTTAATTTTTTCTGGGTTTTTTCCAGATTTTTTTCCATTTTCTGGGGATTTTTTTCCATTTTTCCAGACTTTTTTTTCCATTTTTGGGGATTTTTTTCCATTTTTGTAGATTTTTTTTTTCCTTTTTCCAGATTATTTTTCTATTTCTTGAGGAGATTTCTTCCCATTTTTTGGGACATTTTTTTTCCCTTTCACCACAATTTTTTTTCCATTTTTGGGAGATTTTTTCTGATTTTTTGGGCCTTTTTCCCCCTTTATCCAGATTATTTTTCCATTTTTGGGGGTTTTTTTTCCCATTTTTGGGAGATTCTTTTTTCCTTTTTCCAGATTTTTTTTCCACTTTTTGGGGATCTTTTTTCCTTTTTCCAGATTTTTTTTTCATTTTGGGAGATTTTTTCCCTTTTTCCACATTTTTTCCCATTTTTTCCCATTTTTTCGGGAGATTTTTCCCCATTTTCCAGATTATTTTCCCATTTTTTGGGGAGATTTTTTTCCCATTTTTGGGAGATTTTTTTTCCCTTTTTCCAGATTATTTTTCCATTTTTGGGAGAATTTTTTCCCATTTTTGGGGAGATATTTTTCCATTTTTGGGAGAATTTCTTCCCTTTTTCTACATTTTTTCCCATTTTTTGGGGAGATATTTTTCCATTTTGGGAGATTTTTTTCCCTTTTCCAGATTTTTCCCCATTTTTGGGCAGATTTTTCCCCTTTTTCCAGATTATTTTCCCACTTTTGGGCGATTTTTTCCCCATTTTTGGGCAGATTTTTTTCCCTTTTTTCCAGATTATTTTTCCATTTTTGGGGTGATTTTTTCCCTATTTTTTGGGCAGATTTTTTTTCCTTTTTCCAGATTTTTTTCCCATTTTTTGGGGTGTTTTTTTACCATCTTTTGGGAGAATTTTTTCCCTTTTTCCACATTTTTTCCCCATTTTTTGGGCAGATTTTTTTTTTCCTTTTCCAGATTTTTTTTTCCATTTTTGGGGATCTTTTTTCCTTTTTCCAGTTTTTTTCCATTTTTTTGGGGAGATTTTTTTCATTTTTTCCACATTTTTTCCCATTTTTTCCCATTTTTAGGGAGATTTTTTCCCCCATTTTTCCAGATTATTTTTCCATTTTTTGGGGAGATTTTTTCCCATTTTTGGGAGATTTTTTTCCTTTTCCAGATTTTTTTTCCATTTTTTGGGAGATTTTCCCGTTTTTCCACATTTTTTCCCCATTTTTGGGCAGATTTTTTTTTGCCTTTTTCCACATTTTTTCCCCATTTTTGGGCAGATTTTTTTTCCTTTTTCCAGATTTTTTTCTCATTTTTTGGGGATATTTTTTCCCTTTTACCACATTTTTTCCCATTTTTTAGATAGATTTTTTCCCCCATTTTTCCAGATTATTTTCCCATTTTTTGGGGAGACTTTTTTTCCATTTTTGGGAGATTTTTTTTTTCCTTTTCCACATTTTTTCCCCATTTTTGGGCACATTTTTTTCTTTTTCCAGATTTTTTTTCCATTTTTTGGGAGATTTTTCCCGTTTTTCCACATTTTTTCCCCATTTTTGGGCAGATTTTTTTTTCCCTTTTTCCACATTATTTTCCCATTTTTGGGGTGATTTTTTCCCTTTTTTTGGAGAATTTTTTTCCCTTTTCCACATTATTTTCCCATTTTTGGGGCGATTTTTGCCCATTTTTTGGGAGAATTTTTTTCCCTTTTTCCACATTTTTTCCCCATTTTTGGGCAGATTTTTTTTTCCCTTTTTCCACATTATTTTCCCTTTTTTGGGGCGATTTTTTCCCATTTTTTGGGAGAATTTTTTCCCTTTTTCCACATTTTTTCCCCATTTTTTGGGCAGATTTTTTTTTTCCTTTTCCACATTTTTTCCCCATTTTTGGGCAGATTTTTTTTCCTTTTTCCAGATTTTTTTCCCATTTTTTGGGGATATTTTTTCCCTTTTTCCACATTTTTTTCCCATTTTTTAGGGAGATTTTCCCCCCATTTTTCCAGATTATTTTTCCCATTTTTTGGGGAGATATTTTTCCATTTTGGGAGATTTTTTTTCCCTTTTCCAGATTTTTCCCCATTTTTGGGCAGATTTTTTCCCCTTTTTTCCAGATTATTTTCCCATTTTTGAGCGATTTTTCCCCATTTTTTGGGCAGATTTTTTTCCCTTTTCCACATTATTTTCCCATTTTTGGGGGCGATTTTTGCCCATTTTTGGGAGAATTTTTTCCCTTTTTCCACATTTTTTCCCCATTTTTGGGCAGATTTTCTTTCCCTTTTTCCACATTATTTTCCCTTTTTTGGGGCGATTTTTGCCCATTTTTTGGGAGAATTTCTTCCCTTTTTCCACATTTTTTCCCCATTTTTGGGCAGATTTTTTTTCCCCTTTTCCACATTATTTTCCCATTTTTGGGGTGATTTTTCCCTCATTTTTTTGGCAGATTTTTTTCCCTTTTTCCACATTATTTCCCCATTTTTGGGGCAATTTTTCCCCATTTTTGGGAGAATTTCTTCCCTTTTTCCACATTTTTTCCCCATTTTTGGGCCGATTTTTTCCCATTTTTTGGGAGAATTTCTTCCCTTTTTCCACATTATTTTCCCATTTTTGGGGCAATTTTTGGGTGGAATTTTTTAATTTTTTTAAATTTTTTTCTCCTTATTTTAATTAAAAATTGCATTTTTTATGTTTTTTTCAGGATGATTGTGGGGCTGGTGGCCGGGTTGCTGCTGGGCAGGGTCGGGTACTACGTGGCCTTGAGCTGGTGCTGCCTGAGCATCTTTGTCTTTATGGTGAGTTTGGGGCTTTTTGGGGCATTTTTGGGCATTTTTAGGATTTTTGGGAATTTTCTCAGAATTCCCAAAAAAGTCACAAAAAAGTCACAAAAAAGTCACAAAAAAGTCACAAAAATGTCACAAAAATTTCACTGTTCTCATTTAAGTGATGCTGAAGGTTTGAGGGTTTTTTCTGATTTTTTGGGGTTTTTCTGGGTTTTTTGGCATTTTTAGGATTTTTGGGATTGGTGAAATTCTCTGGAATTCTCTCAGAATTTCCAGGAATTCCCAAAAATGTCACAAAAATTTTGTTGTGCTCCTTTAAATGATGCTGAAGGTTTGAGATTTGTTCTCTGATTTTTTGGGGTTTTTTTTTATTTTTTGGGGGTTTTTGAGGCTTTTTGGGGATTTTTAGGATTTTTGGAATTGATGAAATTCTCCAGAATTCCGTCAGAATTTCCAGGAATTCCCAAAAAAGTCACAAAAATGTCACAAAAATGTCACTGTTCTCCCTTAAGCCATGCTGAAGGTTTGAGGGGTTTTTTCTGATTTTTGGGAGTTTTTTTGGGGTTTTTTGGGATTTTTTTGATTTTTGGAATTGGTGAAATTCTCTGGAATTTCTTCAGAATTCCCAAAAAAGTCACAAAAATGTCACAAAAATGTCACTGTTCTCATTTAAGTGATGCTGAAGGTTTGAGGGTTTTTTCTGATTTTTTGGGGTTTTTTCTGGGTTTTTTGGCATTTTTAGGATTTTTGGGATTGGTGAAATTCTCTGGAATTCCCTCAGAATTTCCAGGAATTCCCAAAAATGTCACAAAAATTTTGTTGTGCTCCTTTAAATGATGTTCAGGGAGGGTTTGTGGGTTGTTCTCTGATTTTTTTGGGGATTTTTGGGATTTATTTGGGGTTTTTTGGGGATTTTTGGGATTGGTGAAATTCTCTGGAATTTCCTCAGAACTCCCAAAAAGTCACAAAAAAGTCACAAAAATGTCACAAAAATTTCACTGTTCCCCTTTAAGCGAAGCTGAAGGTTTGAGGATTTTTTTCTGATTTTTTGGAGTTTTTTTGGGGTTTTTTGGAATTTTGGGATTGATGAAATTCTCCAGAATTCCCTTAGAGTTTCCAGGAATTCACAAAAAAAGTCACAAAAATTTTGTTGTGCTGTTTTAAATGTTCAGGGAGGGTTTGTGGGTTGTTCTCTGATTTCTTGGGGTTTTTTTGGGTTTTCTGGGATTTTTTGGAATTTTGGAATTGATGAAATTCTCTAGAATTCCGTCAGAATTTCCAGGAATTCCCAAAAAAGTCACAAAAAAGTCACAAAAAAGTCACAAAAAAGTCACAAAAAAGTCACAAAAATGTCACTGTTCTCCTTTAAGTGATGCTGAAGGTTTGAGGGGTTTTTTCTGATTTTTTGGGATTTTTTGGCATTTTTAGAATTTTTGGGATTGGTGAAATTCTCTGGAATTCCCTCAGAATTTCCAGGAATTCCCAAAAAAGTCACAAAAAAGTCACAAAAATTTTGTTGTGCTCCTTTAAATGATGTTCAGGGAGGGTTTGTGGGTTGTTCTCTGATTTTTTGGGATTTTTTTGGGGTTTCTGGGATTTTTTGGAATTTTGGGATTGGTGAAATTCTCCAGAATTCCCTCAGAATTTCCAGGAATTCCCAAAAATGTCACAAAAATGTCACAAAAATCTCAATGTTCACCTTTAAACGATGCTCAAGGTTTGAAATTTGTTCTCTGATTTTTTGGGGATTTTCGGGTTTTTTTTGTTTTGTTTTGTTTTTTTAAGGATTTTTTTGAGGGGCTGGAATTTTTGGGGGGTTTTTAATGAGAAATTTGGGGATTTTAGGACTTCAGGATCTACAAAAAGTCAATCCCAAAGTTCTAAATCCCAAATTCATTCCCAAATTTCCCAGATCCACATCCTGAGGTTGAACCTCCTCTGGGATGCCACGACTGAGGGGATTTTGGGATGGATTTTTGGCCCATTTTGGGGGTTTTTAATGGGATTTTGATGGGATTTTTGTGGGAATTTTTTGATTTTAAGACCCAAGGTGCTGATCCCAAAGCTCTAAACCCCAAATTCATTCCCAAATTTCCCAGATCTGGACGCTGTGGCTGAAGCTGCTCTGGGATGCCACGACTGAGAGGATTTTGGGATGGATTTTTGACTTTTTAATGGGAATTTTGGTGGGAATTTTTGGATTTTAGGGGGTTTTAAGGACCTGAACTTTTGATCCCAAAGCTCTAAACCCCAAATTCATTCCCAAATTTCCCAGATCCAGACGCTGAGGCCGAACCTCCTCTGGGATGCCACAACTGAGAGGATTTTGGGATGGATTTTGGGTGTTTTTAATAGGATTTTGATGGGAATTCTGTGGGAATTTTTGGATTTTAAGACCCAAGGTGCTGATCCCAAAGCTCTAAACCCCAAAATTCATTCCCAAATTTCCCACATCCGGATGCTGAAGCTGTAGCTGCTCTGGGATGCCTTTACCAGGGGCATTTTGGGATGGATTTTGGGGGTTTTCAATGGGAATTTTTGGATTTTAGGGAGTTTTAAGGACCTGAACTTTTGATCCCAAAGCTCTAAACCCCAAATTGGTTCCCAAATTTCCCAGATCTGGATGCTGAAGCTGCTCTGGGATGCCTTTACCAGGGGGATTTTGGGATGGATTTTGGGGGTTTTGAATGGGAATTTTTGGATTTTAGGGGGTTTTAAGTACCTGAACTTTTGATCCCAAAGCTCTAAACCCCAAATTCATTCCCAAATTTCCCAGACTCGGACGCTGAGGCTGAAGCTGCTGTCAGAGGTCTCGACCAAGGGGGCTCTGGGGCTGATTTTGAGCCAATTTTGGGGGTTTTTAATGGGAATTTTGTGGGAATTTTTGGATTTTAGGGGATTTTAAGGACCTGAAGTGTTGATCCCAAAACTCTAAACCCCAAATTCGTTGCAATTTTAAAGCTCTAAACCCCAAATTCATTCCCAAATTTCCCACATCCGGATGCTGAGGCTGAAGCTGCTCTGGGATGCCACAACTCAGGGGATTTTGGGATGGATTTTGGGGGTTTTAATGAAAATTCTGTGGGAATTTTTGGATTTTAGGAGGTTTTTAGGACCCAAGGCATTGATCCCAAAGCTCTAAACCCCAAATTCGTTCCCAAATTTCCCAGACTCGGATGCTGAAGCTGCTCTGGGATGCCACAACTGAGAGGATTTTGGGATGGATTTTTGGCCAATTTTGGGGGTTTTAATGGGATTTTGATGGGAATTTTGTGGGAATTTTTGGATTTTAGGGGGTTTTAAAGACCTGAAGTGTTGATCCCAAAGCTCTAAACCCAAAATTTACTCCCAAATTTCCCAGATCCACATCCTGAGGCTGAAGCTGCTCTGGGATGCCACAGCTGAGAGGATTTTGGGATGGATTTTTGGCCCATTTTGAGTGTTTCTAATGCGATTTTGATGGGAATTTTGTGGGAGTTTGTGGATTTTAAGACCCAAGGTGTTGATCCCAAAGCTCTAAACCCCAAATTCATTCCCAAATTTCCCAGACTCGGACGCTGAGGCTGAAGCTGCTCTGGGAGGTCTCGACCAAGGGGCTCTGGGGCTGATTTTGAGCCAATTTTGGGGGTTTTTAATGGGAATTTTGTGGGAATTTTTGGATTGTAGGGGGTTTTAAGGACCCAAGGTGAGGATCCCAAAGCTCTAAACCCCAAATTCGTTGCAATTTTAAAGTTCTAAACCCCAAATTCATTCCCAAATTTCCCAGATCTGGACACTGAGGCTGAAGCTGCTCTGGGATGCCACAACTGAGGGAATTTTTGGGATGGATTTTTGGCCCATTTTGGGATGGATTTTGAGACTTTTTAATGGGATTTTTTTGGGAATTTTTGGATTTTAGGGGGTTTTAAGAACCTGAACTTTTGATCCCAAAGCTCTAAACCCCAAATTCGTTCCCAAATTTCCCTGATCAACATGCTGAGGCTGAAGCTGCTCTGGGATGCCACAACTGAGGGAATTTTTGGGATGGATTTTTGATTTTTAATGGGAATTTTGTGGGAATTTTGTGGGAATTTTGGTGGGAATTTTTGGATTTTAGGGGGTTTTAAGAACCTGAACTTTTGATCCCAAAGTTCTAAACCCCAAATTCATTCCCAAATTTCCCAGACTCGGACGCTGAGGCTGAAGCTGCTCTGGGAGGTCTCGACCAAGGGGCTCTGGGGCTGATTTTGAGCCAATTTTGGGGGTTTTTAATGGGAATTTTGTGGGAATTTTTGCATTTTAGGAGGTTTTAAGGACCCGAGGTGTTGATCCCAAAGCTCTAAACTCCAAATTCGTTGCAATTTTAAAGCTCTAAACCCCAAATTCATTCCCAAATTTCCCAGATCTGGACGCTGAGGCTGAAGCTGCTCTGGGATGCCTTTACCAGGGGGTTTTGGGATGGATTTTGGGGGTTTTAATGGGAATTTTTGGATTTTAGGGGTTTGAAGAACCTGAACTTTTGATCCCAAAGCTCTAAACCCCAAATTCATTCCCAAATTTCCCAGACTCGGACGCTGAGGCTGAAGCTGCTCTGGGATGCCACAACTCAGGGGATTTTGGGATGGATTTTTGGGGGTTTTTAATGGGAATTTTTGGATTTTAGGACGTTTTAAGGTCCTGAGGCATTGATCCCAAAGCTCTAAACCCCAAATTCGTTGCAATTTTAAAGCTCTAAACCCCAAATTCATTCCCAAATTTCCCACATCCGGATGCTGAAGCTGCTCTGGGATGCCTTTACCAGGGGGATTTTGGGATGGATTTTGGGGGTTTTGAATGGGAATTTTTGGATTTTAGGGGGTTTTAAGAACCTGAACTTTTGATCCCAAAGCTCTAAACCCCAAATTCATTCCCGAATTTCCCAGACTCGGACGCTGAGGCTGAAGCTGCTCTGGGAGGTCTCGACCAAGGGGGTTCTGGGGCTGATTTTGAGCCAATTTTGGGGGTTTTTAATGGGAATTTTGTGGGAATTTTTGCATTTTAGGGGATTTTAAGGTCCTGAGGCGTTGATCCCAAAGCTCTAAACCCCAAATTCGTTGCAATTTTAAAGTTCTAAACCCCAAATTCATTCCCAAATTTCCCAGATCCACATCCTGAGGCTGAACCTCCTCTGGGATGCCACAACTGAGGGGATTTTGGGATGGATTTTTGGCCCGTTTTGGGATGGATATTTGATTTTTAATGGGAATTTTGTGGGAATTTTTGGATTTTAGGGGGTTTTAAGGACCTGAACTTTTGATCCCAAAGCTCTAAACCCCAAATTCATTCCCAAATTTCCCTGATCTGGACGCTGAGGCCGAACCTCCTCTGGGATGCCACAACTGAGAGGATTTTGGGATGGATTTTTGGCCCATTTTGGGGGTTTTTAATGGGATTTTGATGGGAATTTTGTGGGAATTTTTGGATTTTAAGACCCAAGGCTCTGATCCCAAAGCTCTAAACCCCAAATTTTTACTGATTTCCCCCAGACCCGGACGCTGAGGCTGAAGCTGCTCTGGGATGCCTTTACCAGGGGGATTTTGGGATGGATTTTGGGACTTTTTAATGGGAATTTTTGGATTTTAGGGGGTTTTAAGGACCCAAGGTGTTGATCCCAAAGCTCTAAACCCCAAATTCATTCCCAAATTTCCCAGACTCGGACGCTGAGGCTGAAGCTGCTCTGGGAGGTCTCGACCAAGGGGCTCTGGGGCTGATTTTGAGCCAATTTTGGGGGTTTTTAATGGGAATTCTGTGGGAATTTTTGGATTTTAGGGGGTTTTAAGGTCCTGAGGCATTGATCCCAAAGCTCTAAACCCCAAATTCGTTGCAATTTTAAAGTTCTAAACCCCAAATTCATTCCCAAATTTGCCAGATCTGGACCCTGAGGCTGAAGCTGCTCTGGGATGCCACAACTCAGGGGATTTTGGGATGGAGTTTTGGCCCATTTTGGGGGTTTTTAATGGGAATTCTGTGGGAATTTTTGGATTTTAGGAGGTTTTTAGGACCCAAGGCATTGATCCCAAAGCTCTAAACCCCAAATTCGTTGCAATTTTAAAGCTCTAAACCCCAAATTCATTCCCAAATTTCCCAGACTCGGATGCTGAAGCTGTAGCTGCTCTGGGATGCCAAAACTGAGAGGATTTTGGGATGGATTTTTGGCCAATTTTGGGGGTTTTTAATGGGATTTTGATGGGAATTTTGCGGAAATTTTTGGATTTTAGGGGGTTTTAAAGACCTGAAGTGTTGATCCCAAAGCTCTAAACCCCAAATTCATTCCCAAATTTGCCAGATCCGGACGCTGAGGCTGAAGCTGCTGTCGGAAGCAGCAGCCGAGGACATTCTGGGATGGATTTTGGGTGTTTCTAATGGGATTTTGATGGGAATTTTGTGGGAATTTTTGGATTTTAAGACCCAAGGTGTTGATCCCAAAGCTCTAAACCCCAAATTCATTCCCAAATTTGCCAGATCCGGACGCTGAGGCTGAAGCTGCTGTCGGAGGCGGCGGCCGAGGGGGTTTTGGGATGGATTTTGGGGGTTTCTAATGCGATTTTGATGGGAATTTTGTGGGAATTTTTGGATTTTAAGACCCAAGGCACTGACCCCAAAGCTCTAAACCCCAAATTTTTACTGATTTCCCCCAGATCCAGACGCTGAGGCTGAAGCTGCTGTCGGAGGCAGCGGCCGAGGGGATTTTGGGATGGATTTTGGGGGTTTCTAATGGGATTTTGGTGGGAATTTTGTGGGAATTTTTGGATTTTAAGACCCAAGGCACTGACCCCAAAGCTCTAAACCCCAAATTTTTACTGATTTCCCCCAGATCCGGACGCTGAGGCTGAAGCTGCTGTCGGAAGCAGCAGCCAAGGACATTCTGGGATGGATTTTGGGTGTTTCTAATGGGATTTTGATGGGAATTTTGTGGGAATTTTTGGATTTTAAGACCCAAGGTGTTGATCCCAAAGCTCTAAACCCCAAATTTTTCCTGATTTCCCCCAGATCCGGACGCTGAGGCTGAAGCTGCTGTCGGAGGCAGCGGCCGAGGGGATTTTGGGGGTTTCTGATGTGATTTTTAATGGGAATTTTTGGATTTTAGGAGGTTTTAATGACCTGAAGTGTTGATCCCAATGCTCTAAACCCCAAATTCATTCCCAAATTTCCCAGATCCAGACGCTGAGGCTGAAGCTGCTGTCGGAAGCAGCAGCCGAGGACGTTTTGGGATGGATTTTGGGTGTTTGTAATGGGATTTTTATGGGAATTTTTGGATTTTAGGGGGTTTTAAAGACCTGAAGTGTTGATCCCAAAGCTCTAAACCCCAAATTGGTTCCCAAATTTGCCAGATCCGGATGCTGAGGCTGAAGCTGCTGTCGGAGGCGGCGGCCGAGGGGATTTTGGGATGGATTTTGGGGGTTTCTAATGCGATTTTGATGGGAATTTTGTGGGAATTTTTGGATTTTAAGGTCCCAAGGTGTTGATCCCAAAGCTCTAAACCCCAAATTCATTCCCAAATTTGCCAGATCCGGACGCTGAGGCTGAAGCTGCTCTGGGATGCCACAACTGAGAGGATTTTGGGATGGATTTTGGGTGTTTCTAATGGGATTTTTAAGGGAATTTTTGGATTTTAAGACCCAAGGCTCTGATCCCAAAGCTCTAAACCCCAAATTTTTACTGATTTCCCCCAGATCCGGACGCTGAGGCTGAAGCTGCTCTGGGATGCCTTTACCAGGGGGATTTTGGGATAGATTTTGGGGGATTTTAATGGGAATTTTTGGATTTTAGGGGGTTTTAAGAACCTGAAGTGTTGATCCCAAAGCTCTAAACCCCAAATTCATTCCCAAATTTGCCAGATCCGGACGCTGAGGCTGAAGCTGCTGTCGGAGGCAGCAACCGAGGGGATTTTGGGATGGATTTTGGGGGTTTCTAATGGGATTTTGGTGGGAATTTTGTGGGAATTTTTGGATTTTAAGACCCAAGGTGTTGATCCCAAAGCTCTAAACCCCAAATTCATTCCCAAATTTGCCAGATCCGGACGCTGAGGCTGAAGCTGCTGTCGGAGGCGGCGGCCGAGGGGATTTTGGGATGGATTTTGGGGGTTTCTGATGGGAATTTTGTGGGAATTTTTGGATTTTAAGACCCAAGGTGTTGACCCCAAAGCTCTAAACCCCAAATTTTTACTGATTTCCCCCAGATCCGGACGCTGAGGCTGAAGCTGCTGTCGGAGGCGGCGGCCGAGGGGGTTCTGGTGCGCGGCGCCAAGAACCAGCTGCGCATGTACCTGACCATGGCCATCGCCGCCGCCCAGCCCCTCTTCATGTACTGGCTCACCTTCCACCTGCTCAGGTGAGCCTGCAGCCCCTCCCAGTGCCCCAGATCCCTGGGAGGAACCCCAAAATTCCTGAGTTTTCCCCAAAAAAATTCCCGCTGGTTTCGGTCGCTTCAATAAACGGAGTTTGAAGGAGTTTCGGTGTCGTCGTGTTGGGTTTTTGGATAATTTTTGGGAGGAATTTGGGGGTTTTGCCAAAATTTTGGAGAGTTTGGGTACTGGGATACATCTCTCAATTTCCAAATCCTGAAAAAAATCCCAAAATTCCAAAGTTTTCCCCCAAAAAATTCCCGCTGGTTTCGGTCGCTTCAACTAAACGGAGTTTGAAGGAGTTTTGGTGTCGTCGTGTTGAGTTTTTGGGGAAATTTTTGGAGGAATTTGGGGGAATATCCCAAATTTTGGGAGGGTTGCATGTTGGGCAGATGTCTCCAAATTACCAAAAACTGAAAAAAATCCCAAAATTCCAGAGATTTCCTCAAAAAATTCCTGCTGGTTTCGGTCGCTTCAATAAACGGAGTTTGAAGAAGTTTTGGTGTCGTCATGTTGAGTTTTTGGGGAATTTTTGGGAGGAATTTGGGGGTTTTGCCAAAATTTTGGAGGGTTTGGATATTTGGGAGACTCCTCTGAATTCCCAAATCTTGAAAAAATCCCAAAATTGCAAAGTTTTCCCAAAAAAATTCCCACTAGTTTCGGTCGCTTCAATAAACGGAATTTGAAGGAGTTTCGGTGTCGTCGTGTTGAGTTTTTGGATAATTTTTGGGAGGAATTTGGAGCTTTTGCCAAAATTTTGGTGGGTTTGTGTACTGGAACACATCTCTCAATTCCCAAATCCTGAAAAAAATCCCAAAATTCCAGAGATTTCCCCAAAAAATTCACATTGGTTTCGGTCGCTTCAATAAACGGAGTTTGAAGAAGTTTCGGTGTCGTCGTGTTGAGTTTTTGGGAGGAATTTGGGGGTTTTGCCAAAATTTTGGAGGAATTTGGGAGTTTATCCCAATTTTTTGGAGGGTCTGGATATTTGGGAGACTCCTCTGAATTCCCAAATCTTGAAAAAAATCCCAAATTTCAGTTTTCCCAAAAAATTCCCGCTGGTTTCGGTCGCTTCAACAAACAGAGTTTCAAGATGTTTCGGTGTCGTCGTGTTGAGTTTTTGGAGAGTTTTTGGTGGAAATTTGGGGGTTTGCCAAAATTTTGGAGGGTTTGGATATTGGGATAGATCTCTCAATTCCCAAATCCTGGAAAAAATCCCAAAATTCCAAAGTTTTCCCCCAAAAAATTCCCACTGGTTTCGGTCGCTTCAATAAACGGAATTTGAAGGAGTTTCGTTGTCGTCGTGTTGAGTTTTTGGGGAATTTTGGGAGGAATTTGGGGGATTTGCCAAATTTTTGGAGGGTTTGGATATTTGGGAGACTCCTCTGAATTCCCAAATCTTGAAAAAATCCCAAAATTCCAGAGTTTCCCCCCAATTTTGGTCATTTAAAATTAATTTATCCCAATTTTTGGTCACTTTAAACTCATTTTATCCCATTTTTTGTCATTTTTATCTCATTTTTCCCCAGTTTCCTCCATTTTTGTTCATTCATTTTTCTCCCATTTTTTCCCATTTTTATTTCATTTAACCCATTTTTCTCCATTTTTGGTCGTTTTACCCCATTTTCCCCCAATTTTTGTCATTTTTAACTAATTTTAACCAATTTTCACCCATTTTATCCCAATTTTTCTAATTTTAAACTCATTTTATCCCAATTTTCATCCATTTTTGGGCAATTTTTAACCAATTTTTCCTGAATTTTCATCATTTTAATCTCATTTTAACCAAATTTTCACCCAATTTTTGTTCATTCAAACTCATTTTTCACCCATTTTCACCAATTTTTTCCCATTTTTATTCCATTTTATCCCATTTTTCATCCTTTTTTTGTAATTTTCACTCATTTTATCCCATTTTTCACCCATTTTTTGTAATTTTCACTCATTTTATCCCATTTTCACCATTTTTTGTCATTTTTTCCCCATTTTTCACCATTTTATCCCATTTTTTGCCATTTTAATCTCATTTTAACCAATTTTCACTCATTTTACCCCAATTTTTGCTCATTCAAACTCATTTTTCATCCATTTTATCCAATTTTCCCCATTTTTAGTCCATTTTATCCCATTTTCACCCTTTTTTTGTAATTTTCACCCATTTTATCCCATTTTTTCTAATTTTAAACTCATTTTATCCCAATTTTCATCCATTTTTGGGCAATTTTTTACCAATTTTTCCTGAATTTTCATCATTTTAAACTCATTTTACCCAAATTTTCACCCAATTTTTGTTCATTCAAACTCATTTTTCACCCATTTTACCCAATTTTTTCCCATTTTTATTCCATTTTATCCCATTTTTCATCCTTTTTTTGTAATTTTCACTCATTTTATCCCATTTTTCACCATTTTTTCTCATTTTTTCTCATTTTATCCCATTTTTCACCATTTTCTGTCTTCTTTTTTCTCATTTTATCCCATTTTCCCCATTTTTTCTCATTTTTATCTCATTTTAACCAATTTTCACCCAATTTACCCTAATTTTGCTCATTCAAACTCATTTTTAACCCATTTAACCAATTTTTTCTCATTTTAATTTCATTTAATCCCATTTTTCACCCATTTTTTGTAATTTTCACTCATTTTATCCCATTTTTTGTCATTTTCCACCGTTTTATCCCCTTTTTTCTCAATTTTATCTCATTTTAACCAATTTTCTCCCATTTTACCCCAATTTTTGTTCATTCAAACTCATTTTTCACCCATTTTTCCCATTTTTATGCCATTTTAACCCATTTTTCACCAATTTCTTGTAATTTTCACTCATTTTATCCCATTTTTTGTCATTTTCCACCGTTTTATCCCCTTTTTTCTCAATTTTATTTCACTTTAACCAATTTTCTCCCATTTGACCCCAATTTCTGCTCATTCAAACTCATTTTTCCCCCATTTTTATTCCATTTAACCCATTTCCACCCATTTTTTTGGTCACATTTTGGTCACTTTTAATGCCAGAAATTCACATTTTCTGCACAGCACGATAACACTGATGGGGGGAGGGGCCCCCGTTTTTGGGGATTTTTGGGGGATTTTTGGGGGATTTTTTGGGGGATTTTTGGGGTGATTTTTGGGGTGATTTTGGGGGTTTTTGGGTCACTCCAGGGACTGTAACATCAGCAGCTGCTTCAGCACCTTGGTCTGGCTCGTCTCACGGATTTCCCCTGCCAGGAACATCTCGTCCACCACGGTGTACACCTGAAAAAACCCCAAAAAATCCAAAATTTACCTCAAAAAAATCCAAAAAAACCAAAATCAGAAAAAATCAGCCCAAAGAACCCCAAAAAACCCCAAAATCAACCCCAAAATCAACCCCAAAATCAGCCAGGAACATCTCGTCCACCACGGTGTACACCTGGAAAAACCCAAAAAAATCCAAAATTTCCCCCAAAAAATAAACAAACCAAAATCAGAAAAAATCAGCCCAAAACCCCCCAAAAATCAGCAAAAAAAACCCCCCCAAAAATAAGCCCAAAAATTCCCCAAAATCAGCCCAAAAAACCCCAAAAATCAGCAAAAAAAACCCCCAAAAATAAGCCCAAAAATCCCCCAAAATCAGCCCAAAAGCCCCAAAATCAGCCCCAAAAAACCCCAAAAATCAGCAAAAAAACCCCCAAAATCAGCCCAAAAACCCCCAAAAAAAGCCCAAAATCAACCAGGAACATCTCGTCCACCACGGTGTACACCTGAAAAAACCCCAAAAAAGCCAAAATTTACCCCAAAAAAATTAAAAAACCACCCAAAATCAGAAAAAATCAGCCCAAGAACCCCAAAAAACCCAAGATCAGCCCAAAAACCCCAAAAATCAGCCCCAAAAATCCCCCAAAATCAGGTCAAAAAATCAACGCCAAAAATCAACCCAAAAATCAACAACCAAAACCCCCAAAATAAGCCCAAAAATCCCCAAAAATCAGCCAAAAAATACTCCAAAAATAAGCCCAAAAATCCCCAAAATCAGCCCAAAAACCCCCAAAAATCAACCCAAAAAAATCCAAAAATCAACCCCAAAATCAACCCCAAAATCAGCCAGGAACAGCTCATCCACCACGGTGTACACCTGAAAAAGCCAAAAATCCAAAATTTACCCCAAAAAATATAAAAAACAAAATCAGAAAAACCCAGAAAAAATCAGCCCAAAAACCCCAAAAATCAGCCCAAAAAACCCCAAAAATGAGCTCAAAACCCACAAAATTCAGCCCAAAACCACCAAAAATCAGCTGAAAAAATAACCCAAAAATCAGCCCAAAAAAATCAGCCCAAAAACCCTAAAAATCAGCCCAAAATCAACCCAAAAACTCCAAAATCAGCCCAAAAACCCCAAAACCCCCAAATCCCCAAAACCTCAAAAGCCCCCAAAATCTCAATTCCCCCAAAACCCCAAATCCCCAAAACCCAAAATCCCCAAAACCCAAAAATCCTCAAAATTGACCCAAATCCCCAAAACCCAAAATTGCCCCAAAATTGTCCCAAAATCTCCCCAAATTGTCCCAAAACCCAAAATCCTCTAAAATTGACCTAAATCCCCAAAGCCCCCAAAACCCAAAAATTGCCCCAAAATTGTCCCAAAATCTCCCAAATTGTCCCCGAAAACCCAAAATCCTCCAAAATTGCCCCAAAATCCCCAAAACCCCAAATCCCCAAAAACTCCAAAATCCCCTAAATCCCCAAAATTGCCTCAAAATCCCCAAAACCCCAAATCCCCAAAAACTCCAAAATCCCCCAAAACCCCAAATCCCCCAAAATTGACCCAAAATCTCCCAAATCCCCAAAACCCCAAATCCCCAAAAATTCCCCAAAACCCAAATCCCCAAAATCCCAAATCCCCAAAATCTCAAAATCCCTAAACCCCCAAAATTCCCCAAAATTGACTCAAATCCCCCAAAAACTCCAAAATCCCCAAAACCAAAAATCCCCCAAAAACTCAATTCCCCAAAACCCAAAATTCCCCAAAATTGCCCCAAAATCTCCCAAATACTCCAAATCCCCCAAAACCCCAAATTCCCAAAATTGCCCCAAAATCTCCCAAAACTCCAAATCCCCAAAAACCTCAAAACGCCCCAAAATCCCAAAATTCCCCAAAACCCCAAATTCCCCCAAAATTGCCCCAAAATTCGCCCAAAATCCCCCAAATCTCCCAAATCTCCCAAAATCGCCCAAAACCCAAAGTACCCCCAAAATCTCCCCAAAATTGCCCCAAAATCCCCAAAATTGCCCCAAATTTGTCCCAAAATTGGCCCAAAACCAAATCCCCAAAATCGCCCTAAAACCAAATCCCCCAAAACCCCAAATCTCCAAAATTGCCCCAAAACCAAATCCCACAATATCTCAAAAACCCAAAATCCCCAAAAACCCAAATCACCCAAAATCTCCCAAAATTGTCCCCAAAAATCCCCAAATTTGCCTCAAAAATCCCCAAAATTGCCCCAAAATTGCCCCAAAATCTCCCAAAATTGTCCCAAAATTGCCCTAAAATCCCCCAAAATTGCCCCCAAAATCCGCCAAAATCCCCCAAAATTGCCCCAAAATCTCCCAAAATCCCCCAAAATTGCCCCAAAATCTCCCAAAAATCCCCCACAATGCCCCAAAATCCCCCAAAATCCCCTAAATTGCCCCAAAATTGCCCCAAAATCCCCAAAATCCCCAAAATCTCCCAAAATCGCCCCAAAATCCCCCAAAATTGCCCCAAAATGGCTCCCAAAATCCCCCAAAATTGCCCCAAAATCCCCAAAATCCCCCAAAATCCCCCAAAATTGTCCCAAAATTGCCCTAAAATCCTCCAAAATTGCCCCAAATTTGTCCTCAAAATTGCCCCAAAATCGCCCCCAAAATCCCCCAAAATTGCCCCAAATTGCCCCAAAATCCCCCAAAATCTCCCAAAATCGCCCCAAATCCCCCAAAATTGCCCCAAAATTGTCCCAAAATCCCCCAAAATTGCCCCAAAATCGCCCAAAATCGCCCCAAAATCTCCCAAAATTGCCCCAAAATCCCCAAAATCTCCCAAAATCCCCCAAAATCCCCCAAAATTGCCCCAAAATCCCCCAAAATTGCCCCAAAATCCCCAAAATCTCCCAAAAATCCCCCAAAATCCCCAAAATCCCCCAAAATCTCCCAAAATCGCCCCAAATTTCCCCAAAATCGCCCCAAATCTCCCCAAAATCCCCAAATCCCCCAGACCTTGTAGAAGTTGAAGACGAGGTCGAGCTCGCAGACGTTGTGGAAATATTCATTGAGCACCTGCCAGGGGACAGGCAATTAATGAGCTAATTAATCCAGTAATTAATGAGTTAATTAATGAATTAATCCATTAATTAATGAGTTAATGCATTAATTAATGAGTTAATTAATTAGGGGATTAATTAACGAGGGAGTGCCCATCTCCATGACATTGTGGAAATATTCATTGAGCACCTGCCAGGGGACAGGCAATTAATGAGCTGATTAATCAATTAATTAATGAGTTAA
This sequence comes from Luscinia luscinia, assembly GCA_034336685.1. Classification (NCBI taxonomy): domain Eukaryota; kingdom Metazoa; phylum Chordata; class Aves; order Passeriformes; family Muscicapidae; genus Luscinia; species Luscinia luscinia. Next base: position 38,964 of record JAKWBO010000417.1, read on the forward strand.
TCAATTAATTGAGTTAATTAATTAGGGGTTTAATTAATGAGGGAGTGCCCATCTCCACAAAGTTGTGGAAATATTAATTGAGCACCTGGCAGGGGAACAGGCAATTAATGAGTTAATTAATCCAGTAATTAATGAGTTAATTAATGAATTAATCCATTAATTAATGAGTTAGTGCATTAATTAATGAGTTAATTAATTATGGGATTAATTAATGAGGGAGTGTCCATCTCCACAAAGTTGTGGAAATATTCATTGAGCACCTGCCAGGGGGACAGGCAATTAATAAGTTAATTAATCAATTAATAATGAGTTAATTAATAAGTTAATTAATGAATTAATACATTAATTAATGAGTTAATGAATTAATTAATTAGGGAGTTAATTAACGAGTGCCCACCTCCATGACATTGTGGAAATATTCACTGAGCACCTGGGACAGCCCCAGCCAGTAATGAATGAATTAATTATGTAACTAATTAATGATTTAATGAATTAGTGAATTAATTAGTAAATTAATTCATTAAGGAGCCCCTCACCTCCACAACATTGTGGAATTATTAATTGAACACCTGGGCAGCAAGGCACACCCCAGCCAGTAATGAATTAATTAATTATGTAACTAATTAATGAGTTAATGAATGAATTAATGAGTTAATTAATTAATGAGGAGCCCCTCATCTCCACAAAGTTGTGGCAATATTCATTGGGCACCCAGGGACAGCCCCAGCCAATAATGAATGAATTAATTAGTGCATTAATTAGTGAGTTAATTAATGAATTCATTAGTGAGTTAATTAATGAATTAATGAGTGGATTAATTAATGAGTTAGTTAATAAATTAATTAATTAAGCAATGTCCACCTCCATGACATTGTGGCAATATTCACTGAGCACGTGGGCAAGGCACAGCCCCAGCCAGTAATGAATGAATTAATAATGAGCAAATTAATGAGTTAATGAATGAGTTAAGGAACTAATTAAAGAGTTAATTAATGAATTACTGAATTAATTAGTGAATTAATTAATGAGGACCCCTCACCTCCAGGAAGTTTGTGGAACTATTCACTGAGCACCTGGGCAAGGCACAGCCCCAGCCAGAATGAATGAATTAATTAATGAACTAATTAACAATGAACCAATTAATGAGTTAATGGATGAGTTAATGAGTTAATTAGTGAGTTAGTGAATGAATTAATGAGTTAATTAATTAATGGGAACCCCTCATCTCCACCAAGTTGTGGCAATATTCATTGGGCACCCAGGGACAGCCCCAGCCAATAATGAATGAATGAATGAATAACGATCTAATTAATGAGTTAATGAGTGCATTAATGAACTAACTAATGAGTTAATTAATGAATTAGTGAATTAATTAATGAGGACCCCTCATCTCCACGAGGTTGTGGCAATATTCACTAAGCACATGGGCAAGGCACAGCCCCAGCCAGTAATGAATTAATTAATAATGATCTAATTAATGAGTTAATGAATGAATTAATGAGTGAGTTATATGAATGAATTAATGAGTTAATTAGTGAGTTAATTAATGAAGAGCCCCTCACCTCCAGGAACTTGTGGAAATATTCATTGGGCACCTGGTTACCCTAGGACAGCCCCAGCCAGGAATGAATGAATTAATTATGAACCAATTAATGAATTAATGAATGAATTAATGAACTAATTAATGAGTTAATTAATGAATTAGTGAATTAATTAGTGAATTAATTAATGAAGAGCCCCTCACCTCCACAAAGCTGTGGAATTATTCACTGAGCACCTGGGCAAGGCACAGCCCCAGCCAGGAATGAATGAATTGAATTAATGAATGAATTACCAACGAAGCAATTAATGAGTTAATGAATAAATAAATGCATTAATTAATGAGTGAATTAATTAATAAATTAATTAGGGAGGCCTCACCTCCACGAAGTTGTGGATGGCCTCCAGGTAGGCCAGGTTGTTGTCGGTGACGTCGACGCAGATGCAGAAATAGAGGCCGGCGTAGCGGCGGTAGATGATCTTGAAATTGCGGAACTGGGATGGATTGGGATAAACTGGGATAAACTGGGATGGACTGGGATGGACTGGGAGGCACTGGGAGGCACTGGGATAAACTGGGAGGGACTGGGAGGCACTGGGAGGGGTGTGGGGCACTGCAGCCCGGCGTAGCGGCGGTAGATGATCTTGAAATTGCGGAACTGGGGAAATGGGATAAACTGGGATAAACTGGGATAAACTGGGAGGGACTGGGATAAACTGGGAGGGACTGGGATGGACTGGGAGGGACTGGGATGGACTGGGAGGCACTGGGAGGCACTGGGAGGGGTGTGGGGCACTGCAGCCCGGCATAGCGGCGGTAGATGATCTTGAAATTGCGGAACTGGGAGAAATGGGATAAACTGGGATAAACTGGGATGGACTGGGATGGACTGGGGAGGCACTGGGAGGCACTGGGATAAACTGGGAGGCACTGGGAGGCACTGGGAGGGACTGGGAGGCACTGGGAGGGTGTGGGGCACTGCAGCCCGGCGTAGCGGCGGTAGATGATCTTGAAATTGCAGAACTGGGGATGGATTGGGATAAACTGGGATAAACTGGGATGGACTGGGAGGGACTGGGATGGACTGGGAGGCACTGGGAGGGACTGGGAGGGACTGGGAGGACTGGGATACACTAGGAGGCACTGGGAGGGGTGGGGCACTGCAGCCCGGCCGTAGCGGCGGTAGATGATCTTGAAATTCGCGGAACTGGGAGAAATTGGGGATACTGGGATAAACTGGGATGGACTGGGATGGACTGGGAGGGACTGGGAGGCACTGGGATGGACTGGGAGGGACTGGGAGGTACTGGGATGGACTGGGAGGCACTGGGATGGACTGGGAGGCACTGGGAGGGGTGTAGGGCACTGCAGCCCGGCGTAAGCGCGGTAGATGATCTTGAAATTAAGGAACTGGGAGAAATTGGGATAAACTGGGATAAACTGGGATGGACTGGGAGGGACTGGGAGGCACTGGGAGGGACTGGGATGGACTGGGAGGGACTGGGATGGACTGGGAAGGGACTGGGAGGGACTGGGATGGACTGGGATGGACTGGGAGGGACTGGGAGGGACTGGGATAAACTGGGATAAACTGGTATAAACTGGGAAGGACTGGGATGAACTGGGAGGGACTGGGATAAACTGGGATAAACTGGGATGAACTGGGAGGCACTGGGATGAACTGGGAGGCACTGGGATAAACTGGGATGAACTGGGATGGACTGGGATACACTGGGAGGCACTGGGATGAACTAGAATGAACTGGGAGGGACTGGGATGAACTGGGATGAACTGGGATGAACTGGGATAAACCAGGATGGACTGAGATAAACTGGGAGGGACTGGGATGAACTGGGATGAACTGAGAAGCACTGGGAGCGACTGGGATAAACTGGGAAGCACTGGGAGCGATTGGGATAAACTGGGAGGGACTGGGATAAACTGGGATGAACTGGGAGGAATGGGATGAACTGGGAGGGACTGGGATGAACTGGGAGGCACTGGGAGGGACTGGGATGAACTGGGATGGACTGGGATGAACTGGGATGAACTGGGAGGGGCCCCAGCTCCCCCCAGGCTCCAGTCACCCCAATCTCCCCAGTTCCCCTGAAACCTGCAGAGTTTGGGGTGAAAATGCAGAGTTTGGGTGAAAAACGGCAAATTTGGGGTAAAAAATGGGAATTTTGGGGTGGATAAAGGCAATTATGGGGTAAAAAATGGCAATTTTGAGGCAAAAATTTGGCAATTTTGGAATGCAAAATGGAAATTTTGGGTGAAAAATGGCAATTTTGGAGTTAACCCCCCCCCCAATTTTTGGCTAAAAATGGTGATTTAGAGTTAAAAAATGGCAATTTTAGGGTAAAAAATGGCAATTTTGGGGTGGATAAAAATGATTTTGGGGCAAAAATGGTGATTTTGGGGTAAAAATGGTGATTTTGGGTTAAATTTTGGCAATTTTGGGGTGGATAAATTAAATTTGGGGGTAAAAATGATAATTTTTGGGTGAAAAATGTCAATTTTGGGTTGGATAAGGCGATTTTGGGGTAAAAAAATATCAATTTTGGGGTAAAAATGTCAATTTTGGGGTGGATAATGGCGATTTTGGGGTAAAAAATGGGGATTTTGGGGTGGATAAAGATGATTTTGGGGTAAAAATTGTGATTTTAGAGTAACAATGGCAATTTTCTGGAAAAAATGGAAATTTTGGGCTACAAGCCACCAATTTTGGGCTAAAAATGGCAATTTCTGGGTGAAAAATGGCAATTTTGGAGTAAAACCCACAGATTTTGGGCTAAAAATGGCAATTTTGGGGTGGATAAAGATGATTTTGGGGAAAAAAAAGAAGATTTTGGTGTGGATAAAAGTGATTTTGGGGTAAAAAATGAAGATTTTGGGGTGGATAAAGTAAATTTTGGGGTAAAAATGGCAATTTTGGGGTAAAATGGCAATTTTGGAGTAAAACCCCCCAATTTTGGGCTAAAAATTTTGATTTAGAGTTAAAAATGGTAATTTTGGGGTAAAAAATGGCAATTTTGGGGTGGATAAAAATGATTTTGGGGTAAAAATATCAATTTTGGGGTAAAAATGGCAATTTTGGGGTGGACAAAGATGATTTTGGGGTAAAAAATGGCAATTTTGGGGTTAGATATGGTGATTTTGGGGTGGATAAAGGCAATTTTGGGCGAAACCCCAGGAATTTCTGGGCTAAAAATGGCAATTTTGGAGGAAAATCCACCAATTTTGGGGTAAAAATGGAAATTTTTGGGTGGATAAAGTAAATTTTGGGGTAAAATAGTGATTTACAGTTAAAAAATGGTAATTTTAGGGTAAAAAATGGCAATTTTGGGGTGGATAAAAATGATTTTGGGGCAAAAATGGTGATTTTGGGGTAAAAATGGTGATTTTGGGGTGGATAAAGGCGATTTTGGGTTAAATTTTGGCAATTCTGGGGTGGATAAATTAAATTTGGGGGTAAAAATGTCAATTTTTGGGTGAAAAATCTCAATTTTGGGTTGGATAAAGGCGATTTTGGGGTAAAAATGTCAATTTTGGGGTAAAAAAAATCAATTTTGGGGTAAAAAAAGCCAATTTCGGGGTAAAAAATGGCGATTTTGGGGTAAAAATTTCGATTTTGGGGTGGATAATGGCGATTTTGGGGTAAAAAATGGGGATTTTGGGGTGGATAAAGATGATTTTGGGGTAAAAATTGTGATTTTAGAGTAACAATGGCAATTTTGTGCAAAAAATGGAAATTTTGGGCTACAAGCCACCAATTTTGGGCTAAAAATGGCAATTTCTGGGTGAAAAATGGCAATTTTAGAGTAAAACCCACAGATTTTGGGCTAAAAATGGCAATTTTGGGGTGGATAAAGATGATTTTGGGGTAAAAAAAGAAGATTTTGTTGTGGATAAAAGTGATTTTGGGCTAAAAATGGCAATTTTGGGGTGGATAAAGATGAGTTTGGGGTAAAAATGGCAATTTTTGGGCTAAAAATGTCAATTTTGGGATGGATAATGGCGATTTTGGGGTAAAAAATGCCAATTTTGGGGTAAAAAAAGGCAATTTTGGGGTAAAAAATGGCAATTTTGGAGTGGATAAAGGCGATTTTGGGGTAAAAATGGCAGTTTTGGGGTAAAAAATGGCAATTTTGGTGTGGATAAAGATGATTTTGGGGTAAAAAATGTCGATTTTGGGGCAAAAATGTCAATTTTGGGGTAAAAAATGCCAATTTTGGGGTAAAAAATGTCAATTTTGGGGTGGATAAAGGCGATTTTGATGTAAAAATGTCGATTTTGGGGGTAAAAATGTCAATTTTGGGGTGGATAAATGCGATTTTGGGGTAAAAATATCAATTTTAGGGTAAAAAAGTCAATTTTGGGGTAAAAAATGGCAATTTTGGGGTGGATAAAGGCGATTTTGGGGTAATAAATGAAGATTTTGGGGTAAAAATGTCAATTTTGGGGTGGATAAAGGTGATTTTGGGGTAAAAAATGTTGATTTTCGGGTAAAAATGTCAATTTTGGGGTAAAAAAAGTCAATTTTGGGATAAAAAATGCAATTTTGGAGTGGATAAAGGCACTTTTAGGGTAAAAATGGCAATTTTGGGGAGGATAAAGGTGATTTTGGGGTAAAGAATTGTGATTTTGGGGTAAAAAAAGTCAATTTTGGGGTAAAAAATGTCAATTTGGGGTGGACAACGATGATTTTGGGGTAAAAAATGGCAATTTTGGGCTAAAAATGGCAATTTTGGTGTGAATAAAGGCGATTTTTGGGTAAAAATGGCAATTTTGGGGTGGATAATGGCAATTTTGGTATGGATAAAGGCGATTTTGGGGTAAAAAATATCAATTTTGGTGTAAAAAAAGTCAATTTTGGGGTAAAAAATGTCAATTTTGGGGTAAAAATGTCAATTTTGGGGTGGATAATGGCGATTTTGGGGTAAAAAATGAAGATTTTGGGGTAAAAATGTCAATTTTGGGGTGGATAAAGATGATTTTGGGGTAAAAAAAGAAGATTTTGGTGTGGATAAAGTAAATTTTAGGGTAAAAATGGCAATTTGGGGGTAAAAATGGTAATTATGGGGAGGATAAAGTAAATTTTGGGCTAAAAGTGGCAATTTTGGGGTAAAGAATGGCAATTTTGGGGAGGATAAAGATGATTTTGGGCTAAAAATGGCAATTTTTGGGTGGATAAGTAAATTTTGGGGTAAAAATGGCACTATTGGGTTAAATTTTGACAATTTTGGGGTGGATAAATTAAACTTGGGGGCAAAAATGGCAATTTTGGGGTAAAAAATGGTCATTTTGGTGTGGATAAAGGCGATTTTGGGGTAAAAAATGTCGATTTTGGGGTTGTACCTCCACGAAATTGGTGTGCTTGGCGTCCCTGACGGTGACCACGGCGTGAACCTCCTCGATCAGCTTCTGCTTCTCATCATCATCAAACTGCATGTACCACTTGGCCAGGCGGGTCTTCCCCGCCCGGTTCTGGATCAGGATGAAGCGGATCTGAGGCAGAATTCCAGGAAAAAATGGGATTTTGGGAGTGGAAGAAATTGGGGAAATGAATTCCCTGAAATTCGCATTTTTGTCATTATCGAAATTTCAATTTTTTCTGATTTAGGGGAGAGTTCCCAGCCCGGTTCTGGATCAGGATGAAGAGGATCTGAGGGAGAATTCCAGGAAAAAGAAATTTTAGGAGTGTCAGAAATTGGGAAAAATCAGAAAAATTCTGTCCCTGAAATTCGCATTTTATTGTCATTAAAAATATCAATTTTATCATTATCGAAATTCTGATTTTATCCTGATTTAGGGGAGAGTTCCCAGCCCGGTTCTGGATCAGGATGAAGAGAATCTGAGGCAGAATTCCAGGAAAAAATGGGATTTTTAATGTAAGAAATTGGGGAAAATTGGGAAAATAAATTCTCTAAAATGTGCATTTTATTTATATTAAAATTCGCATTTTTATCATTATCGAAATTCTGATTTTTTCCTGATTTAGGGGAGAGTTCCCAGCCCGGTTCTGGATCAGGATGAAGCGGATCTGAGGCAGAATTCCAGGAAAAAATGAAATTAGGGGAGTGGCAGAAATTGGGGAAATTAATTCCCTAAAATTCGCAATTTTTTATATTAAAATTTGCATTTTTGTCATTATCGGAATTCGAATTTTATCCTGATTTAGGGGAGAGTTCCCAGCCCGGTTCTGGATCAGGATGAAGAGGATCAGAGGCAGAATTCCCAAAAAAATGGATTTTGAATGACAAAAATTGAGGAAAATTGGGAAAACTGATTCCCTAAAATTCCCATTTTTTGTCATTAAAATTCCCAATTTTGTCATTATTGAAATTCTGATTTTATCCTGATTTAGGGGAGAGTTCCCAGCCCGGTTCTGGGTCAGAATGAAGCGGATCTGAGGGAGAATTCCAGGAAAAAATGGGATTTTGGGAGTGGCAGAAATTGGGGAAATGAATTCCCTGAAATTCGCATTTTGTCAGAATCGGAATTCAGATTTTATCCTGATTTAGGGGAGAGTTCCCAGCCCGGTTCTGGATCAGGATGAAGAGGATCTGAGGCAGAATTCCCAAAAAAAATGGATTTTGAATGACAAAAATTGGGGAAAATTGGGAAAATTAATTCCCTGAAATTCGCATTTTATTCATGTTAAAATTCCCAATTTTGTCATTATCGAAATTCGGATTTTTTCCTGATTTAGGGGAGAGTTCCCAGCCCGGTTCTGGATCAGGATGAAGAGGATCTGAAGCAGAATTCCTCCCAAAAATGGGATTTTTAATGTCAGAAATTGGGGAAAATTGGGAAAATAAATTCTCTAAAATTCGCATTTTATTCATGTTAAAATTTGCATTTTTGTCATTATCGAAATTCGGATTTTATCCTGATTTAGGGGAGAGTTCCCAGCCCGGTTCTGGATCAGGATGAAGAGGATCTGAGGCAGAATTCCCAGAAAAAATTGGATTTTGAATGACAAAAATTAGGGAAAAATTGGGAAAACTGATTCCCTAAAATTCGCACTTTATTCATATTAAAATTCGCATTTTTGTCAGAATCGAAATTTCAATTTTTTCTGATTTAGGGGAAGTTCTCAGCCCGGTTCTGGATCAGGATGAAGAGAATCTGAGGGGAATTCCCATAAAAAATGAAATTTTGGGAGTGTTAAAAATTGGGGAAAATTGGGAAAACTGATTCCCTAAAATTCGCATTTTATTCATATTAAAATTCGCATTTTTGTCATTATCGAAATTTAAATTTTTACTGATTTAGGGGAGAATTTTCAGCCCAGTTCTGGATCAGGATGAAGAAGATCTGAGGCAGAATTCCCCAAAAAATGGATTTTGAATGACAAAAATTGAGGAAAATTGGGAAAACTGATTCCCTAAAATTCCCATTTTTTGTCATTAAAATTCCCAATTTTGTCATTATTGAAATTCTGATTTTTTTCTGATTTAGGGGAGAGTTCCCAGCCCGGTTCTGGATCAGGATGAAGAGGATCTGAGGGAGAATTCCCCCCAAAAAAGAGATTTTAGGAGTGTTAAAAATTGGGGAAAATGGGGAAAATTAAATCCCTAAAATTCGCATTTTATTGTCATTAAAATTCCCAATTTTATCATCATGGAAATTCTGATT
>JAKWBO010000418.1:0-48144 GCA_034336685.1 Luscinia luscinia
TGGTGTCCAGGCTGGAGCTGGAGTAGGTGCCCTTGGCCATGCGGGGCGATAGGTGCTCTCCAGACTGCCCAGGTGGGCTTTGCTCATGGACAGCTCCAGCCCCAGCTCCATGGAGAACTTGTTGTAGTCGATGGGGTTGGAGAAGTAAATGGCCAAGGTGAAGGACTCGGCCTCGTAGACCAGAATGCCAGCCACACCCCAGAATGGGAAGGAGCCCTGGAATTGGGGGTGGTCAGAGGAACCAGGACTCAGGTTTTAACTGGGGGCTTGTAGCAGGAGCCACATTCAAAGTAGGTCCTGCGGGGAGAAAATGGGGTGGGATTGGTGGGAGATGCTGGTGGGACCAGCAGGGGATGGAAAAAGATCCCACCTTCACCCCAAGGGTCCCCACGATGCCTCCCCAGCCTCACCTGGCATTCCTGAGGGTGATGTTCTTGGTCTTGTTGGAGATCTTGATCTCCACACTGCGGCTCAGTAACGACCCCATCCTGGCTTGGGATCTCCTCAGCTCTGGGATCTCCTCAGCTCTGGGATCTCCTCAGCCCTGGGATCTCAGCTCGGCTCTCCCTCTCTCCTCACCCTTCTGTCCCCACTCTGGGGTCTCCTCCCAGTGTTCCTGGCACAGCCGGGGCTCTTTGCCTCACCAAAAATGACACCTCAAGGTCAAAGTGACTGAAAACTGACACTGATATCTCCAAAAACGAGAGCTTTCGCTTTCACTGGAAACCCCAAACCCAGCCCCCTCCCGATGCAGCATCCTCTTAACCCTGTGACTTTTGTTTCTCTTCCTTCTCATTGAATTTTGGCCCTGTCCCACAACTGGATGTAAACAGACCCAAATACTTCCTGAATTTTGTGCCTCCCTGGAGTCACCAGCCCCAGGATGTCCCTGACTCAGGAGGGACTCACCTGGGGCAGGTACCTGAGGGAGCCCTGAGGGCAGGTTTGGGGTCCCTGTAAAGATCACAGAATGGAGTTAACCAGTGTAACTGGTTTATTACTCCAAACCAGTTAAAGCAGTTGTGGTAGAGAAATGAACCAGTTACACCAGTTACACTGGAGAATTTAACCAGTTAAACCAGTTACATCAATTAAACTGGTTCTGGTAGAGAAATGAACCAGTTACAGCAGTTAAACTGGAGGATTTAACCAGTTAAACTGGTTAAACTGGCTCTGGTAGAGAATTAAACAGTTACACTGGAGAATTTACCCAGTTAAACCAATTACACCAGTTAAATTGGTTCTGGTAGAGAAATAAACCAGTTACACCAGTTAGACTGGAGGATTAAACCAGTTAAACCAGTTACAGCACTTAAACTGGTTCTGGAAGAGAAATGAACCAGATAAACCAATTATACTGGAGAATTAAACCAGTTCAACCAGTTAGAGCACTTAAACCGATTCTGGTTTAGAAATAAACCAGTTACACCAGTTAAACCAGTTACACCAGTTAAACCCAGACCCAACCTTCCCCCTAGGGCACACCTGAGTCAGAGACATTCCAGGACTGGCGACTTCAGGGACCAAAACAATCCCAGCAAGTTTTGGGTTTGTTTACATCCAATTTTGTACCGGTGCCCAAACGCGAGGAACGGAAAGGAAGGGGCCGGGTTTGGGAGGTTTTGGGGTGAAAGCGAAAGGAAAAGCTGATTTCTGGGAGATCGTGGAGTTTGCAGGAATGGAGAACTGAGGTTTGCCACCCTTTCCTCCCCTCATGTTTTTTGCCATTTCCTCCCCTCATGTTTCCCGCCATTTTCTCCCCTCACAGTTCCGCCGTTTTCTGTCCCCTCGCATTTCCCGCCATATTCTCCCCTCAAGTTTTTCAGTCATTTTCTCCCACTCATGTTTCCCGCCATTTTCTCCCCTCATGGTTCTGCCATTTTCTGTCCCCTCACGTTTCCCATCTTTTCTCCTCTCACCTTTTCCTGCCATTTTTCCCTCGTTTCCCACCATTTTCTCTCCTCACATTTCCCGCTCGTTTTCCCCTCATGTTTCCAGTCCTTTTCTCCCCTCATGGTTCCACCCTTTTCTGTCCCCTCACGTTTCCCAGTCTTTTCTCCCCTCACGTTTCCCGCCATTTCCTCCCCTCACATTTCCCACCTTTTTCTCCCCTCACTTTTCCCGCCCTTTTTTCCCCTCACGTTTCCGCCATTTTCTGTCCCCTCGCATTTTCCACCCTTTTCCCGCCTGATATTTCCCACTGCTATAAGTACATATTGAACTATCGGTTTTTCACAAATATTAAAATGAATGCTGTATGCATAGTGTTGGAAAATTTTGCTGGATGAATTCAGGTTTTTTTACATCTGCTATTAACAAAACTTAGAAATAGTAGTATATTTAAAAAAATATTAAAAGTATATAAAAAGTATATAAAATAAAAAAATTCTGTGGGCCAAGTGCAAAATTTTCCTATTTTATAGAGCTAAGGAAAAAAAGGGATGAATGAGGAATGCTGGGGCTGGGGGAACACAGGACAGGAGAACAGAGAGGTCTGGAACATTCCAAGCCCGCAGTGTCCGTTCTGTGCAGAAGGTTCCGGAGGTTTCTCTGAGGTTCTGCTGGAGGATCCCTCTGGAGCTTCTGTGGAGTTCTAGAAAATCCTATGGGGTTCTAGAGCTGCCTATGGGGTTCTAGGGGTCTCTATGGGGTTCTAGAAGTGCCTATGGGATTCTGGGGGGTCTCTGAGATTTTAGACAGGTCTACGGGGTTCTAGAATTGTCTATGGGGTTCTAGAGGTGTCTGTGGGGTTCTAGGGGACTCTATGGGGTTTTAGACATGCCCATGGGGTTCTAGAGGTGTCTATGGGGTTCTACAGGGTCACACAAGGTTTTTACAGGTGCCCCCTGCGTTCTAAAAGCACCTATGGGGTTCTAGAGGTGCCTAGAAATGTCTACAGGGTTCTAGAGGTGCCAACAGCATACTAGAGGATCCTACAGTACCTCCAATCATTTTTGGGCTGGATCTGCTCATGCAGCCTCACCCGGATGAGGTCGTGGAACATGAGGACCGTCACCTTGTAGGGGCCGCCGCTCAACTCGACGAACCCTTTCCTTTTGCTGTGGAACATGCAGTGGAACACGGTGGTTTTATCGGTGTGGGGAGGGTTCCACTTCCAGACCAGGAGGGAAAAGGTTTTGTCAAAATCGCCCAGGTGAGCCTTGTCCAGGGACAGCTCCTGGAGCAATGCGTTGGGGATCTCCTGGACCGGAAGGAGATGAAGGCAGCGATGGCCAAGGTGAAGGACTTGGCCTCCTAGACCAGGATCCACTCGAAGTCATCAGAGTAGGAGTTGCTGAAAATCTGGCAGGAGCCAAAGGAGCCAGGGGGCAATTCCGGCTGGAAGTGGTTGGACCTCTGGTACCCCTCGAACCTGGTGGGGAAAAAGGAGAGGTGGAATCAACAATGGAACAACCCCTGAGGGTTGATCCCAGCCCGGGATGAAGATCCCACCCAGAACTGCACCCCGAGGGTCCCTCTGATGTCCCCCCATCCTCACTCGTAGTCCTTCAGGGTGGTGTTCTGGGTATTGTTCCAGATCTGGAGCTTCAGAGACCTCTGGTTCTGCTCTTTTAACGTCCTGGCACGGGATCCTCTCAGATCTGGGATTTCTTCCTCAGCTCTGGGATTTCAGCTCTGGGATCTCCTCACATCCAGGATCTCCTCAGCTCAGGGATTTCTTCGTCAGCTCTGGGATCTCCCCCTCAGCTCTGGGATCTCCCCAGCTCTGGGATCTCCCTGGCTCTGGGATCTTTTCATCTCCGGGATCTCAGTTCCAGGATCTCCTCAGCTCTGGGATCTTTTCATCTCCAGGATCTCGGTTCCAGGATCTCCCCAGCTCTGGGATCTTTTCAGCTCCGGGATCTCCGCAGCTCTGGGATCTCCTCAGCCCTGGCTCTCCCTCTCTCCAGACCCTTCTCCCCACACTCTGGAGTCTCCTCCCTCTGTTCTCGTACAGCCAGTGCCGCTTCCCAGCTGCTCCCTCAGGGTCAAGGTCTCCAACCTCAGCTGCTTATCAAGAATGGGAATTTTCATTTCACTCCATGATTCCCAAGCCGCACTCCTTCCTTGCCATGGGATTTTACGAACAGACCCCAAACTCACCTGGATTTGCAAGTCCCCAGTCCAGGGATGTCGCTGGGTTGGATAGGACACACCTGGAGCAGGTACCTGGGTGTGCCCATCACCTCGGTGGGGGTCAGTTACACCAGTGACACTGGAGTATTTAACCAGCTAAACTAGTTAAACTGGTTCTGGTAGAGAAACAAACCAGTTACACCAATAACACTGGAGGATTAAACGAGTTAAACCAGTTAAACTGGTTCTGGTAGGGAAATGAACCAGTTACAGCAGTTACACTGGAGGATTTAACCAGTTAAACCAGTTAAGCTGCTTCTGGTAGAGAAACAAACTATACCAGTTACACTGGAGGATTAAACAAGTTAAACCAGTTAAACTGGTTCTGCTAGAGAACGTATCCCGCCATTTTTTTCCCCTCACGTTTCTCGCCCTTTTCTCCCCTCATGGTTCCGCCATTTTCTCCCCTCACGTTTTCCACTCTTTTCCCCTCACCTTTCTTTCTTTCCCCCTCACATTTCCTCTCCTTTTTCCCCTCATTTTTCCTGCCATTTTCCCCCTCACATTTCCCCACCTCACCCCACAACGAGCCTCAAAGATCCAACACATTTATTCTCCAGGTCAGGCCTCTCAAGGAGGTTTGGGAGGTGATTTTTGGGGGGTCTCAGTGGTTGCACAGGGGGGATATTGGGGTGTCTCAGTCATTCTCAGGGGGTTTTGGGAGGTGATTTTTGGGGTGTCTCAGTCATGTCTCAGAGGGGATTTGGGAGGTGATTTTGGGGGTCTCAGACATGGCTCAGGGGTTTCAGGGATGTGAGGGGACATTTGGGATTGGAGGGGCGATCTGCGATCTGGGGGCTGGGAGGACTGAAAGGAATTTGGATCAGTGGGGGAGAAGTTACTTACCAGATATATCAGAGAATTAAAGCAGTTCTGTTAGAAAAAGGGTGGAAATGTGAGGGGTAAATTGGCGGGAACCATGAGGGGAGAAAAAGAGCGGGAAACGTGAGGAGAGAAAGGGCGGGAACTGTGAGGGGAAAAATGGGCGGGAACTGGGAGGGGAAAAGAAAGAGCGGGAACCATGAGGGGGGAAAAAAGAGCGGGAAACGCGAGGGTATAAAAGGTGGGGTCAAACCTCGTGCTCCAGGATCTCCTCAGCTCCGGCTCTCCCTCACTCCAGACCCTTCTCCCCCCACTCTGGAGTCTCCTCCCGCTGTTCTCGGCACAGCCGGGGCTGCTCACCGACCGCTCCCTCGGGATCAAAGCCTCCAACTGCTGCTGCTTATCAAGAATGGGAATTTTTATTTCACTCCAGGATTCCCAAGCCACACTCCTTCCTTGCCATGGGATTTTATGAACAGACCCAAAATTCACCAGGATTTGTGGGTCGCCTATCCCGGGGTGTCTCCAGCATTCCAGGACTGGGGACTGACAAATCCAGGTGAGTTTGGGGTCTGTTCATAAAATCCCATGGCAAGGAAGGAGTGCGGCTTGGAATCCTGGAGTGAAATGATAATTCCCACTCTTGATAAGCAGCTGAGGTTGGAGACCTTGACCCCGAGGGAGCGGCTGGGGAGCGGCACCGGCTGTGCCGAGAACAGCGGGAGGAGACTCCAGAGTGTGGGGAGAGAAGGGTCTGGAGTGAGGGAGAGTCAGAGCTGGGGAGATCCCAGAGCTGAAAATAATCCTGGAGCTGAGGAGAACTTGGAACTGAGAGCCTGGAGCTGAGGAGATCTCAGAGCTAAAATGCCAGAGCTGAGGAAATCCTGGAACTGAGGAGATCCCAATCCAAGATGGGTTCTGTACTGAGCCGCACTGTGGAGATCCAGATCTTTAACAACACCCAGAGCATCACCCTGAGGGACCCCAGGTGAGGCTGGGGAGGCATCGGGGGGACCCTTGGGGTGAAGGGAGGCAACTCCAAGTGGGATCTTCCAGGTGGGATCTTCTTCCATCCCCTGCTGGTCCCATCAGCATCTCCCACCAATCCCACTCCATTTCTCCCCCCAGGACCTACTTTGAATGTGGCTCCTGCTCCAAGTCCCCCTCGCCAGAGTTACTCCCTGGTTCCTCTGGCACCTGCCACTTTCACGGATCCTCCCCATTTTCGGGCATCTCAGGGATCCTGATCTACGAGGCCGAGTCTTTCACCTTGGCCATCTACTTCTGCAACCCCTTGAAGCTGGGGCTGGAGCTGTCCATGAGCAAAGCCCACCTGGGCAATCTGGCCAGCACCTACGCTCGCATGGCCACCGGTGCCTACTCCAGCTCCTTCCAGGATGCCAAGTTCAGCCGGGTCCCCTCAAAAGAGGGTATGTGTGCTGGGTTTGTTGAGGTGAGCGACGGCCCCGTCAAGGTGACAGCCTCCATGTTCAGCACCATAACCTCCAGCCTCGAGGTGGTGCTGGTGGATCAGTGAGAGACTGTGAAAAGAGGCCAAATTTGACACTCCCTGAAACGCTGCCAGGAGATGTGGGACCTCTGGGATCTTCAGTGCGACCTCCTGACATCTCTGGAAATGCAGGGATGACCTGAAAACCCTGAAGACACCCCCAGAAACCCTTAGATTTACCTAGAACCTCATTGAGACCCCTAGAATACCGTAGGCACCTCTAGAACCCTGCAGGCATGTCTAAAACTCCATAGAGTCCCACAGAACCCCATGGACACTTCTAGAACCCCATAGGCATGTCTAAAACTCCATAGAGACCCCTAGAACCCCATAGAGACCCCTAGAACTCCATAGGCAGCTCTAGAACCCCACAGGCAGCTCTAGAACCCCACAGGAGCTCCAGAAGATCCTTCAGCAGAACCTCACGGTCTCCAGGAGAACCTCAGAGAAATCTCCAGAACCTTCTGTGCAGAACGGACACCCTGGGCTTGGAATGTTCCAGACCCCTCTGCTCTCCCATCCCGTGTCCCCCCAACCCTGAACTCCCTCATCCCTTTGTTCCCTTGCTCAATAAAATGGGAAAATTTTACAGTTGGCCACAGAATTGAAAAACAAACAAAAAAAAATTAGGATTGGAGATGAGGGAGGGATCTTGGATTTGGGAGGAGCTGGGATGGGGATTTGGGAGGGGGAGATCTGGGATTGATGGGGAAAGGATCTGGGATTTGGGGGGATTTGGGGGGCTCTGGGATCAGAGGCTTTGGGAGGGTCAGTTTGTGATGTTACACTGGAAAATTTAACCAGTTAAACTGGTTCTAGTAGAGAAATAAACCAGTTACAGCAGGGACACTGGAGAATTAACCAGTTAAACCAGTTACAGCAGTTAAACTGGTTCTGGTAGAGAAATAAACCGGTTACTGGAGAATTAAATGAGTTAAACGAGTTAAACTGGTTCTGGTAGAGAAATAAACCAGATACACCAGTAACACTGGAGGATTAAACGAGTTAACCTGTTGAACTGGTTCTGGTAGAGAAATAAACCAGTTACAGCAGTTACACTGGAGGATTTAACCGGTTAAACCAGTTAAACCGGTTCTTGTAGAGAACAGTTTCCCGCCCTTTTTCTCCCCTCACGTTTCCCGCCCTTTTCTCCCCTCACGGTTCCACCATTTTCTGTCCCCTCATATTTCCCGCCATTTTCTCCCCTCACGTTTCCCGCTCTTTTCCCCCTCACATTTCTTTTCTTTCCCCCTCACATTTCTTTTCTTTCCCCCTCACCTTCCTCTCCCTTTTCCCCTCATTTCTCCTGCCATTTGCCCCCTCACATTTCCCCACCTCACCCCACAACGACCCTCAAAGATCCAACACATTTATTCTCCAGGTCAGGCCTCTCGGGTGGGGGAGTTGGGAGGTGATTTTTGGGGGGTCTCAGCCCTGCCTCAAGGCACTCAGGAGTGTTTGACATTTTATTTTTGGGGCTCTCAGCCCCAGCCCTGGGCACTCAGGGGGGTTGGGGATTTTATTTTTGGGGGTGTCAGCCGCTCAGGGGATTGGCTCAGGGGGGATTTTGGGGTCTCAGCCCCGGCCCAGGGCACTCAGGGCGCTCAGGGCCGTGGCCTGCAGCGGCTCCCGGCGGGTCCCGGGCGGCAGCAGCAGCAGCAGCAGCAGCTCCGGCCGGAGGAGGCAGCAGCCCGTGAGCGA
Source organism: Luscinia luscinia (assembly GCA_034336685.1). NCBI lineage: Eukaryota > Metazoa > Chordata > Aves > Passeriformes > Muscicapidae > Luscinia > Luscinia luscinia. Next base: position 8,171 of record JAKWBO010000418.1, read on the forward strand.
CGGCAGCGCCATCGTAACAGAGCCGGGCGCCCCGGGGGGCCTGGGGCACCCCGAAATCAGACTGACCCCCCACAGAATCCAAACTGACCCCCCGACCCCTGGGGCACCCCGAAATCAGACTGACCCCCCACAGAATCCAAACTGACCCCCGACCCCTGGGGGCACCCCGAAATCAGACTGACCCTCCCCACCACAATCCAAACTGACCCCCCTGACCCCGTGGGGGAGCACCCCGAAATCAGACTGATCCCCCAGACCTCAAACTGAACCCTCAGACCCCAAACTGACCCCCGGCCCCAAACTGACCACCCCGAACCCTGGGGAGCACCCCGAAATCAGACTGACCCCCAGACCCCAAACTCAACCCCCAGACCCCAAACTCAATCCCCCAGACCCCAAACTGACCCCCACCCCAAACTGATCCCCCCGACCCCAAACTGAGCCATCAGACCCCAAACTGACCCCCCCGAACCCTGGGGGGCACCCCAAAATCATTGCAACCCCCAGAACCCAAACTGACCCCTAGACCCCAAACTGACCCCCCGAACCCTGGGGAGCACCCCGAAATCATTCTACCCCGGCCCCAAACTGACCCCCTGACCCTGGGGCACCCCAAAATCATTGCAACCCCCCAATCCTCTGAACCCCCAAATTGCCCCTCGGCCACTTCCCAGGCCCCCCAAAATCCCTCAGCCCCCCCAAAGAGACCCCCAGAGGAGATTTGGGGTGCCCAGCACCCTTTTTACCCCCTACTCACCCTTGCCCCCAAATCGGGGCAATATTGGGGGAGCCAGGAGGGTGTGGAGGTGCCTGAGGGCATCAGCTGCGGCTGGGGGGGAAATTTGGGGTCCCAAAAGGGTTTGGGGGGATTTTGGGGTCTGAGGAGCAAATCCAAGAGGTTTGAGGAGGATTTTGGGGGAATTTGGGGATTTTTTAGGGGGGTTGAGTTTTTAGAGTTTGGGGGGTCTTGAGAGCAAATCCAAGAGGTTTGAGGAGGATTTTGGGGTGAAATTGGGGAATTTGGGGTTTTTAGGGTTTGGGGGGCCCTGGAGGAGTGGGGGGGTCAGGGTCAGATTTTGGGGGCAGATTTTGGGGTCTCATACCCTGCCCGCCCCTTCACGATCCCGCTCTGGGTCTGGCCCTGATGGATCAGGAAATACCTGGGGAGGGAAAGAAAAATTTGGGGACCCCCAGACCCCCAAAACCCCCAAATTCCACCCAAAGCATTCCAGACACCGCCCCCCCCAAAAAAAACCTTTCAGAACCCCCCAAAAAATTTCCAAAAACGCTCCCAGAAGTTCAGAACCCACCACCCCAAAATTTGGGGTTCAATCACCCCAACCCCCCCCTCAAAAAAAAAATTTAGGGTCCCCCAAAAACTTCCTCAGGAGTTCAGACACTCTCCAAAAATTTGGGGGTTCAAAGGGTTCAAACCACCCCCCGCCCAAAAAAAAAGTTCAGGGCCTCCCAAAAATTCAGACCCCCCATGAATTTGGGGGTTCCCAAAAATCCTTTTAGAAATTCAGAACCTCCCAAAAAAAAATTGGGGGTTCAAACCCCCCCCAAAAAGAAATTCCGGGTGTCCCAAAATTCTCTTAAAAATTCAAACCCTCCTCAAATTTGGGGGTTCAACGCCCCCCACCCAAAAAAAAATTCTGGGTGTCCCAAAATTCTCTTAAAAATTCAAACCCTCCTCAAATTTGGGGGTTCAACGCCCCCCACCCAAAAAAAAAAAAATTCTGGGTGTCCCAAAATTCTCTTAAAAGTTCAGACTCCCCCAAATTTGAGGGGGAAGAAACTCAGCCCCCTCCCCCTCAAATTTGGGAGTTCAACCCTCCCTAAAAAAAAAAATTTCAGGATCTCCCAAAAATTCAGACCCCCTCCCCCGCCCCCCAAAATTTGGGGGTCCCCAAACTCACCCCAAAACCTCGGGGGGCAGCGGGGGGCAGGGCTGAGCCAAGCCCGGAGCTGCTCCAGGACGGGCGCCCAAAACTGCGGCACGAGCTGGGGGCGATTTTTGGGGGGGTTATTTTGGGGTGACCCCCACCCAAAAAAAAAAAAAATCCCCCGGGGCACCCCAAATTTGTCTCACCTGCGCGAGCAGGTGCTGCAGCGAGGGGCGGGGCCCGCAGAGCAGCGCCACGGCCACGCCCGGCAGCAGCGGCAGCAGCAGCAGCCGGTGCGGCACCTGCGGGTCCCGAATTTGGGGAATTTTGGGTCATTTTGGAGAATTTTGGAGTCAGTTTGGGGCAATTTAGGGGAATTCTGGGGTGATTTTGTGCGAATTTTGGGTCATTTTAGGGCAATTTTGCGTCATTTTGGAGTCAATTCGGGGCAATTTAGGGGAATTTTGGATAATTTTCAGGTAATTTTGGGGCATTTGGGATCAGTTTGGGGAATTTTGGGTCATTTTTGGGGTATTTTGGGTCATTTTTGGGGAATTTGGGGAATTTTGGGGTCGGATTTGGGTAATTCTTGGTTAATTTGAGGTGATTTTGGGTCACTGGATAATTTTAGGGTCAGTTTGGGGTCATTTTGGGGGAATTTTGGATAATTTTGGAGTCAGTTTGGGGCAATTTAGGGCAATTTTCAGGTGATTTTGTGCGAATTTTGGGTCATTTTAGGGCAATTTTGCGTCAATTTGGGGCAATTTAGGGGAATTTTGGGTTATTTTGGATAATTTTCAGGTAATTTTGGGGCATTTGGGATCAGTTTGGGGAATTTTGGGAAATTTTGGGGGAATTCGGGGCGTTGTGAGAAATTCTGGGTCATTTTTGGAAGAATTTTGGGTAATTTTGGGGTAATTTTGAGTCAATTTTGGGCTCAGTTTTGAGTCGTTTTAGGGCAATTTTGCGTCATTTTTTGGGAGTTTTGGATAATTTTGAGGTAATTTTTGGGGCATTTGGGGTCAGTTTGGGGAATTTTGGGTGATTTTTGAAGAATTTAGGGGAATTTTGGATCAGTTTTGGGTAATTCTTGGTTAATTTTGGGATAATTTTGAGGCGCTTTGGAGTAATTTTAGGGCAAATTTGGGGAATTTTGGGGTCATTTTGGGGGAATTTGGGAATTTTTGGGGAAACTGGGGCCTTGTGAGAAATTCTGGGTCGTTTTGGGGGGAATTTTTGGGAATTTTGGATAATTTTGGAGTCAGTTTGGGGCAATTTAGGGGAATTTTTGGGGGGTTTTGGGGTCATTTGGGAATTTGGGGGGAATTTTGGGTCATTTTGGAGTCAGTTTGGGGGAATTCTGGGTTAATTTTGAGTCAATTTAGGGCAATTTTGGGTTATTTTGGGGTTAGTTTTGGATAATTTTGAGGTAATTTTGGGGCATTGGGGTCAGTTTGGGTAATTTTGGGTCAGTTTGGGGTAGTTTTGGGCAATTTTGGGGGAATTTTGGAACATTTTGGAGTCAGTTTGAGGCAATTTAGGAGAATTTTGGGGTGATTTTGTGCTAATTTTGGGTCATTTTTGAGGAATTTTGGGGTCATTTTTGGGTAATGCTTGGTTAATTCTGGGGTAATTTTGGGTCACTTTAGGGGAATTTTAGGGTCAGTTTGGATAATTTTGGAGCCAGTTTGGGGCAATTTAGGGGAATTTTAGGGGAATTTGGGTCGTTTTGAGAAATTTTAGATCATTTTGGAGGAATTTTGGAGTCAGTTTGGGGCAATTTAGGGGAATTTTGGGGTCATTTTTGGGGCATTTAGGGTAATTTTTAATCAATTTAGGGCAATTTTGGATTATTTTGAGTCAATTCGGGTTATTTTGGGCTCAGTTTTGGGTCATTTTAGGACAATTTTGGGTTATTGTGGAGTTTTTGATAATTTTGAGGTAATTTTGGGGCATTTGGGGTCAGTTTGGGGAATTTTGGGGTAATTTTGGATAATTTTGGGTTAATTTAGAGCAATTTTGGGGTCGGTTTTGGGTAATTCTTGGATAAGTTTGGGTCAGGTTTGGGGAATTTTGGGGATAATTTTGGGATAATTTTAGGCAAATTTGGGGGGCACTTAAGGGTTGGTTTTGGAGTCTTTTTTGGGTAATTTTGGGTTATTTGGGGTCAGTTTTGGGTAATTTTAGGGCAATTTTAGGGAAATTTGGGGGGCAGTTTAGGGTTAATTTTGGGTCAATAAAGGGTTAATTTTGGGTCAGTTTAGGGTTAATTTTGGGTAATTTTTGGGGTAATTTTGGGTCAGTTTTGGGTAATTTTTGGGGTAATTTTGGGACAATTTTGGGGTAATTTTGGGACAATTTTGGGGTAATTTTGGGTCAGTTTGGGGTAGTTTTGGGTCAGTTTGGGGTAATTTTTGGGGTCAGTTTAGGATTAATTTTTAAGGTCAGTTTAGGGTTAATTTCGGGGTCAGTTAGGGGTTAAGTTTGGGTAATTTTTTGGGGAACTTTGGGTCAGTTTGGGGTAATTTTTGGGGTCAGTTTAGGGTTAATTTTGGGTCAGTTTGGGATAATTTTGGGTCAGTTAAGGGTTAATTTTGGGGTCAGTTTAGGATTAATTTTTGGGAACTTTGGGTCAGTTTAGGGTTAATTTTTGGGTCAGTTAAGGGTTAATTTTGGGAATTTTGGGTCAGGTAAGGGTTAAGTTTGGGTAATTTTTTTGGGGAATTTGGGGTCAGTTTAGGGTTAATTTTGGGTCAGCTTAGGGTTAATTTTGGGGAATTTTGGGTGAGTTTAGGATTAATTTTTGGGGTCAGTTTAGGGTTAATTTTGGGTAATTTTTGGGGTAGTTTTTGGGTCAATTAAGGGTTAATTTTGGGTCAGTTTAGGGTTAATTTTGGGTCAGTTAAGAGTTAATTTTGGGTAATTTTTTGGCGGAATTTTGGGTCAGTTTAGGGTTAATTTCGGGGAATTTTGGGTCAATTAAGAGTTAATTGTTGGGGTCAGTTTAGGGTTAATTTTGGGTAATTTTGGGGGTAATTTTGGGGTCAGTTTAGGGTTAATTTTTGGGGTCAGTTTAGGATTAATTTTTAAGGTCAGTTTAGGGTTAATTTCGGGGTCAGTTAGGGGTTAAGTTTGGGTAATTTTTTGGGGAATTTTGGGTCAGTTTGGGGCAATTTTTGGGGTCAGTTTAGGGTTAATTTTGGGGAATTTTGGGGGGAATTTTGGGGTCAATTAAGGGTTAATTTTGGGTCAGTTTAGGGTTAATTTTGAGGAATTTTGGGTCAGTTTAGGATTAATTTTTGGGGTCAGTTTAGGGTTAATTTTGGGTAATTTTTGAAGTAGTTTTTGGGTCAATTAAGGGTTAATTTTGGGTCAATTAAGGGTTAATTTTGGGTCAGTTTAGGGTTAATTTTGGGTAATTTTTTGGGGGAATTTTGGGTCAGTTTAGGGTTAATTTTTGGGGTCAGTTTAGGGTTAATTTTGGGTAATTTTGGGGTTAATTTCGGGGTCAGTTAAAGGTTAAGTTTGAGTAATTTTTTGGGGAACTTTGGGTCAGTTTAGGGTAATTTTTGGGGTCAGTTAAGGGTTAAGTTTGGGTAATTTTTTGGGGAATTTTGGGTCAGTTTGGGGTAATTTTGGGGTCAGTTCAGGGTTAATTTTGGGTAATTTTGGGGGTAATTTTGGGGTCAGTTTAGGGTTAATTTTGGGTAATTTTTGGGGTAATTTTGGGTCAGTGAAGGGTTAATTTTGGGTCAGTTAAGAGTTAATTTTGGGTAATTTTTGGCGGAATTTTGGGTCAGTTTAGGGTTAATTTCGGGGGAATTTTGGGGGTAATTTTGGGGTCAGTTTAGGGTTAATTTTTGGGGTCAGTTTAGGATTAATTTTTAAGGTCAGTTTAGGGTTAATTTCGGGGGTCAGTTAGGGGTTAAGTTTGGGTAATTTTTTGGGGAATTTTGGGTCAGTTTGGGGCAATTTTTGGGGTCAGTTTAGGGTTAATTTTGGGGAATTTTGGGGGGAATTTTGGGGTCAATTAAGGGTTAATTTTGGGTCAGTTAAGGGTTAATTTTGAGGAATTTTGGGTCAGTTTAGGATTAATTTTTGGGGTCAATTTAGGGTTAATTTTGGGTAATTTTGAAGTAGTTTTTGGGTCAATTAAGGGTTAATTTTGGGTCAGTTAAGGGTTAATTTTGGGTCAGTTAAGGGTTAATTTTGGGTAATTTTGGGGTAATTTTTGGGGTCAGTTTGGGTCAGTTTAGGTTTAATTTTGGGGAATTTTGGGGGTAATTTTGGGGTCAGTTCAGGGTTAATTTTGGGTCAGTTTAGGGTTAATTTTGGGTCATTAAGGGTTAATTTTGGGTCATTAAGGGTTAATTCCGGGGCTCTCACGTGACCTCACCCTGGGGCTCCCATTGGGCAGGAACAGCGGCAGGTCACGCGCCCCGGGCCCGAGGGCGCCCCCTGGCGGCGGCCGCAGCAGCGCGCGCAGCTGGGCGGAGTCCGGCGCCGACAGCGCCCCCCAGCGGGCGGTGCCCAGCACGGCCCCGCCCCCCCCGAGCACCAACCCCGCCAAATCCGTGTGGGCGGAGCCCGCGAAACGCTCCAGCCGCTCCTGCGGGGCGGGAAAAGAGAATTCGGGGAGGGGTCACCCCAAAAAATGAGAGGGGGGGTTTGGGGGTGCGGGGAAATTTTGGGGGATCCCGCCCCGAGTTTTAGGGAGCAACCCCCCCAAAACTCCCAAATTATGGGGACCCCCCACCAAAATTCTGCAGAATCCCCTGAGACCCCTCCCAAATTCTGGGGACCACCCCTAAATTTGGGGATCCCACCCCTAAATTGTGGGGACCCCTGAGACCCCTCCCAAATTCCGGGGACCACCCCTAAATTTTGGGGATCCCACCCCGAATTTTGGGGAGCAACCCCCAAAACCTCCCAAATTATGGGGACCCCTCCAAAATTCTGCAGAATCCCCTGAGACCCCTCCCCAAATTCTGGGGAGCCAACCCGGGAAGGATCCAAGTTTTGGGGACCACCCCCCAAATTTTGGGGATCCCACCCCCTAAATCGTGGGGACCCCCTGAGACCCCTCCCCAAATTACGGGAACCACGCCCCCCAAAACCTCCCAAAACTTGGGGACCCCCCCAAAAATGCTGCAGAATCCCCTGAGACCCCTCCCCAAATTCTGGGAATCATCCCAAGAGGGGTCCCGGGGTGTTTGGGGGGGTCTTGGGGTTTCTGAGGGGGATTTTTGGGGTCCCAGGGATGAATTCGGGATTTTTGGGGTGGATTTGGGATTTTTGGGGTCCCTGAGGAGAATTTTTGGGGTCCCAGAGCTGAATTTGGGGTTTTGGGGTGGGGATTTCTGGGGTGGATTTGGGATTTTTGGGGGTCCCAGGGATGAATTTGGGATTTTTGGGGTGGATTTGGGGTGTCTGGGGTGAGTTTTGGGGTCCCTGAAGGAGGTTTTTGGGGTGCCAGGGATGGGGTTTTGACGTTTTGGGGTTTTTGGGGTCCCAGGGATGGATTTTGGGGTCCCAAGGATGGGATTTTTGGGGTGGATTTTTGGGGTCCCAGTGATGGATTTTTGGGATTTTGGGGTCCCAGGGATGGATTTTTGGGGTTTTTGGGATGGATTTTTCAGGGTCCCAGGGATAGATTTTGGGGTCCCAGGGATGGATTTTGGGGTCCCAGGGATGGGATTTTTGGGGTTTTGGGGTTTTTGGGTTTTGGGGTCCCAGGGATGGATTTTTGGGTTTCGGGGTCCCAGGGATGGATTTTTGGGGTTTTGGGGTCCCAGCGATGGATTTTTGGGGTTTTGGGGGTTTTGGGGTCCCAGGGATGGATTTTTGGGGTTTTTGGGATTTTGGGGTTTTGGGGTCCCCACCTGCAGCGCCTCGCGGGGGCCCGGGGGGGCAGGGCGCCGCAGGGGGCCGAGCCCGCCGCCCCCCGGGGGCTCAGCAGCGCGTCCAGCAGCGCGAAGCAGCTCTGGGGGAGGGGGCGGGGGGAGGGGCGGCTGGGGAGGGGCCGGCGGGACCCAACCCCCCCAGCACCCCAACTGCCCCCAGTAACCACCAGTAACTCCCAGTTACCACCAGTAACTCCCAGTAACCACCAGTAACTCCCAGTAACTCCCAGTTACCTGGAAACTCCCTCCCAGTAACTCCCAGTAACTCCCAGTTACCACCAGTAACTCCCAGTAACTCCCAGTTACCCGAACTCCCTCCCAGTAACTCCCAGTAACTCCCAGTTACCCGAAACTCCTCCCAGTAACTCCCAGTAACTCCCAGTTACCTGGAAACTCCCTCCCAGTAACTCCCAGTAACTCCCAGTTACCACCAGTTACCCCGAACTGCCTCCCAGTAACTCCCAGTTACCACCAGTTACCCCCTGCACCCCGAACTGCCCCCCAGTAACCACCAGTAACTCCCAGTAACTCCCAGTTACCCCGAAACTCCCCTCCCAGTAACTCCCAGTTACTACCAGTTACCCGAACTGCCCCCAGTAACTCCCAGTAACTCCCAGTTACCACCAGTAACTCCCAGTTACCCCGAAACTCCCTCCCAGTAACTCCCAGTTACCACCAGTTACCTGGAAACTCCCTCCCAGTAACTCCCAGTAACTCCCAGTTACCCCGAAACTCCCCTCCCAGTAACTCCCAGTAACTCCCAGTTACCACCAGTTACCTGGAAACTCCTCCCAGTAACTCCCAGTAACTCCCAGTTACCCGAACTGCCCCCCAGTAACTCCCAGTAACTCCCAGTTACCACCAGTAACTCCCAGTTACCCCGAACTCCCTCCCAGTAACTCCCAGTAACTCCCAGTTACCACCAGTAACTCCCAGTAACTCCCCAGTTACCCCGAAACTCCCTCCCAGTAACTCCCAGTAACTCCCAGTTACCACCAGTTACCTCCAGCACCCTGAACTCCCTCCCAGTAACTCCCAGTAACTCCGAGTTACCCCCATGCACCTCCGAAATTCCCTCCCAGTAACTCCCAGTAACTCCCAGCACCCGAACTCCCTCCCAGTAACTCCCAGTTACCACCAGTAACTCCCAGTTACCCCGAACTCCCTCCCAGTAACTCCCAGTAACTCCCAGTTACCCCCAGCACCCCAAACTCCCTCCCGGTAACTCCCAGTTACCACCAGTAACTCCCAGTAACTCCCAGCACCCCGAAATTCCTCCCAGTGCTCCCAGTATCCCCCAGTTACACCAGGACTCCCTTGAGATCCCCCCAGGACCCCCAAAATTCCCTCCCAGTAACTCCCAGTAGCTCCCAGTATCCCCCAGTTACCCCAACACCCCAACCCCCCAGGACCCCCAAAATTCCCTCCCAGTATCCCCCAGTCACTCCCAGTATCCCCCAGTCACTGCCAGTATCCCCCAGCACCCCCAGAATTCCTCCCAGTCCCTCCCAGTTCCCCAGTACTCCCAGTTACCCTCAGGTCCCGTTTGAGTCTCTCCACGTTGCGCACGGGCACCAGTTCATCCAGTCCCAGCACCAGCACCTGCGGAACTGGGATGGACTGGGAGCACTGGGAGCGGGGCTGGGGGCACTGGGGGGAACTGGGATGGACTGGGAGCACTGGGAGCAGGGCTGGGGGCACTGGGGACTGGGAATGGAACTGGGAGGGACTGGGAGCACTGGGAGCGGGGCTGGAGGGACTGGGATGGACTGGGAATAGAACTGGGAGCACTGGGAGCAGGGCTGGGGGCACTGGGGGGAACTGGGAATGGAACTGGGAGGGACTGGGAGCACTGGGAGCGGGGCTGGGGAACTGGGGGACTGGGATGGACTGGGAGCACTGGGAGCGGGGCTGGGAGGGACTGGGAGGGACTGGGATGGACTGGGAATGGAACTGGGAGGGACTGGGAGCACTGGGAGTGGGGCTGGGGGAACTGGGGGACTGGGATGGACTGGGAGCACTGGGAGCGGGGCTGGGGGGCACTGGGAGGACTGGGATGGACTGGGAATGGAACTGGGAGGACTGGGAGCACTGGGAGTAGGGCTGGGGAACTGGGATGGACTGGGAGCACTGGGAGCGGGGCTGGGGGCACTGGGAGGGACTGGGATGGACTGGGAATGGAACTGGGAGGGACTGGGAGCACTGGGAGCGAGGCTGGGGGCACTGTGGGGCACTGGGAGGACTGGGAGCACTGGGATGGATTGGGATGGACTGGGAGGAACTGGGAGCACTGTGGGGGGAACTGGGAGCACTGGGACGGACTAGGAATGGAACTGGGATGAACTGGTCCATACTGGGATGGACTGGGAGTGAGACTGGGAGCACTAGGATGGACTGGGAGTGGAACTGGGATGAACTGGTCCATACTGGGAGGGACTGGGATGGACCAAATAGCCCGGGGGGGTTGGGAGTGGAGCCAGACTGGTCCATACTGGTTTGTACTGGCCTGTACTGGTTTGTACTGGCCCGCACTGGTTTGTACTGGTCTGTACTGGTTTATACTGGTCTGTACTGGTCTGTGCTCTCACCATGGCGCCCGAAGGCGGAGTCCAGGATTCGGGCGGGGCTGGGGGTGGGGAGGGGCTGAGCAGGATCAGGGTGATGCTGGGGGGAGGGGCAAAGGGGGAGGGGCAAAAGGGGGCGGGGCAAAGGGGGCGGGGCAAAGGGGGCGGGTCAGGACCCCAAAACCTCAGTGACCCCAAAATGACCCCGTGACCCCAAAATGACCCCCCAAACCTCAGTGACCCCAAAATGACCCCGTGACCCCAAATTGACCCCCCAAAATCTCAGTGACCTTCCCAAACCCGTGACCCCAAAATGACCCCACGCAAATCAGTGACCCCCAAATGCCCCCGTGACCCGCCCGTGACCCGCCCGTGACCCCGTGACGTCACCTGTTGCCGTAGCCGGCCCAGGCCAGGTGCGCCGTGGGCGTGGCCGCCTCCCGGAGCTCCGCCCCCGCCGCCGCCCCGAACAGGTGAACCCCGTGCAGCGCCCCCACCAGCGAGAACGGCACCTGGGGGTCCCCAAAAACCCCGGGGTCACCCAAAGGTCAGGGGCGGGGTCTGGGTGGGTGTGGCCAAGGGGGCGTGGCCTCACCTGGGGGCGGGGCGGGCGGCAGAACAGCGGGAGGCCGCTGGCGGTGGCCAGGCCCAGCAGGCAGGGGCCGCTCTCCGCTTCCGCCATGGCCACGCCCGGAGCCACGCCCGGAGCCACACCCTCCTAAGCCCCGCCCCCTTTAACCCCTCCGCGCCCGCCGCCGTTGCTCCGCTCCGTTCCCGCCGTTCGCCGCCATGTTCCGCGCGCGGGGCACGCCGGGAGTGCCGCGGTTGCCCCGGTAACGGCAGGAAGGGGCGGGGCTTCCTCTACAACGCGATTGGTTGAGGCGCGGTTGCCCCGGTAACGGCAGGAAAGGGCGGGGCTTCCTCTGCAACGCGATTAGTTAAGGCGCGGTTGCCCCGGTAACTGCAGGAAAGTGCGGGGCTTTCTACAACGCGATTGGTGGAGGCGCGGTTGCCCCGGTAACGGCGGGAAGGGGATTGGTTGAGGCGCGGTTGCCATGGCAATAACAATGCTAAAGGGGGCGCGGCATAGGCGCTGGCTGCTGATTGGCTCTGTCTCGCCGTTGCCATGGCAACAGGTGTTTCCCGCCCTTGCGCGCACGGGCGGCTGGGAGGTCACGTGAGGGCGCGGACGCGAAGGGAAGCACTTCCGGCGTGGCCACTTCCGGTCCGGCGGGATCTGCTGCCGGTAGCGGCTGGAGGGGATCGCGGGTGGGTTTTGGGGGGCCCGGGGTCACTTTAGGGGTAAAACTTGGGGGGTCTGAGGGAAAATGAGGGGAGAATTCGCGGTTTGGGGGAAAATCAGGGGTTTAAGGGAGGAACTGGGGGAATTGAGGGGTTGGGGGGCGGCTGAGGGGGAGATCGGCGCCTTTCGTGAGGGAATCGGGGAATTTCTGAGGAAAATCGGGGAATTTCTGAGGGAATCTCCGAATTTCTGAGGGAATCGCGGAATTTCTGAGGGGAATCGGCGCCTTTTTCTGAGGGAATTTTTGGCGCATTTCGTGAGGGGATTGGCACTATTTCTGCGGGAATCGGGGAATTTCTGAGGGAATCCCCGAATTTCTGAGGAATCGGGGAATTTTGAGGGAATCAGCGAATTTCTGAGGGAATCAGCGAATTTCTGAGGGGAATCATCCAATTTCTGAGGGAATTCCCGAATTTCTGAGGGAATCGCGGAATTTCTGAGGGAATCGGCGCCTTTTCCGAGGGGATTTTGGCGCATTTCTTGAGGATATCGGCGCTTTTCTGAGGGAATCGGGGAATTTCTGAGGAATCTCCGAATTTCTGAGGGAATTCCCGAATTTCTGAGGAAAATCGCCGAATTTCTGAGGGAATCGGCGCCTTTTTCTTAGGGGATTTTTGGCGCCTTTTCTGAGGGGTTTTTGGATTTTTCTGAGGGGAATCAGCGCCTTTTCTCGCCTTTTCTGAGGGAATTTTGACGCCTTTCTGAGGGGAATCGCTGAATTTCTGAGGAATCGGCGCCTTTCTCGCCTTTTCTGAGGGGATTTTTGGATTTTTTCTGAGGGAATCGGCGCCTTTTCTCGCCTTTTCTGAGGGGAATCGCTGAATTTCTGAGGGAATCGGGGCCTTTTCTGAGGGGATTTTTGGATTTTTCTGAGGGAATCGGCGCCTTTTCTCGCCTTTTCTGAGGAATTTTGGCGCCTTTTCTGGGGGGAATCGCTGAATTTCTGAAGGAATCGGCGCCTTTTCTCGCTTTTTCTGAGGGGAATCGCTGAATTTCTGAGGGAATCGGCGCCTTTTCTCGCCTTTTCTGGGGGGAATCGCTGAATTTCTGAGGGGAATCGGGCGCCTTTTCTGAGGGGATTTTGGATTTTTTCTGAGGGGAATCGGCGCCTTTTCTCGCCTTTTCTGAGGGGAATCGCTGAATTTCTGAGGAATCGGCGCCTTTTCTCGCTTTTCTGGGGGATTTTGGATTTTTTCTGAGGGGAATCGGCGCCTTTTCGCCTTTTCTGAGGGGGATTTTGGATTTTTTTCTGAGGGGAATCGGCGCCTTTTCTCGCCTTTTTCTGGGGGGAATCGCTGAATTTCTGAGGGAATCGGCGCCTTTTCTCGCTTTTTCTGAGGGGAATTTTGGCCTTTTCTGGGGGGTATCGCTGAATTTCTGAGGAATCGGCGCCTTTTCTCGCCTTTTCTGAGGGAATTTTTGGCGCCTTTTCTGAGGGGAATCGCTGAATTTCTGAGGGGAATCGGCGCCTTTTCTCGCTTTTTCTGAGGGGAATCGCTGAATTTCTGAGGGGAATCGGCGCCTTTTCTCGCCGTTCCTGAGGGGATTTTTGGGGTTTTCGGGCTTTTGAGGGGGAATTGGGTCTGGGGGTGACCCGTGTCCCCCCGCAGCCCCCCGGGGCCATGGTGGTGTCGGCGCTGGACCCCCCCGCGCCCCCCGCCATGGTGGCCGACGTCGTGTTCGTCATCGAGGGCACCGCCAACCTCGGGCCGTACTTCGAGTCCCTGCGCAAGCACTACCTGCTGCCCGCCATCGAGTGAGCCCCGCGCCCCTGCCCGGATATCCTGCACAGCGCGGGGAGCCCAAAATCCCTCCTGAAAATCCTCAGGGCCCCCCAAAACCTTTCGAGAACCCCCCAAACCCCTTCAGGACCCTCCCGAACCATTCAGGATCCCCCAAAAACCCTTTGGGATTCCCCTTAAAACTTTCGAGACTCCCTGCAAACCCCTTCAGGACCCTCCCAAATCCCCTCAGGGCCCCCGAAAACCTTTCGAGACCCCCGCCAAACCCCTTCAAGACCCTCCCAAATCCCCTCAGGATCCCCCAAAAACCTTTGGGATCCCCAAACCCCTCAAGACCCTCCCAAACCCCTTCAGGACCCTCCCGAACCATTCAGGATCCCCCAAAAACGCTTTGGGATCCCTTAAAACCTTCGGGACCCCCCAAACTCCTTCAGGATCCTCCCAAACACCCTCAGGGCCCCCGAAAATCTCTCGAGACCCCCCCCAAACTCCTTCAGGACACTCCCAAAACATTCAGGATCCCCCAAAACGCTTTGGGATCCCTTAAAACCTTTCGGGACCCCCCAAACTCCTTCAGGGCCCCCAAAAACCTTTTGGGATCCCTTAAAACCTTTCGGGACCCCTTAAAACTCCTTCAGGATACTCCCAAATCCCCTCAGGGCCCCCCGAAAATCTCTCGAGACCCCCCAAAACCCCTTCAGGACACTGCCAAACCATTCAGGAACCCCCAAAAACCCTTTGGGATCCCTTAAAACCTTTCAGGACCCCCCAAACTCCTTCAGGACCCTCCCAAACACCCTCAGGATTCCCCAAAAACTTTTGGGATCCCCTAAAACCTTTCGAGACCCCCAAACTCCTTCAGGGCCCCCCAAAAACCTTTTGGGATTCCCCAAAACTTTCGAGACCCCCCCCCCAAACCTCTTCAGGGCCCCCCAAAACCTTTTGGGATCCCCAAACCCCTCAAGACCCCCCCCCCCCAAACCCCCTAAGGGGCCCCCAAAAACCTTTTGGGACACCCCCAAACCCGTTAAGACCATCCTCCCCCCCCAACCTCTCAAGACCCCCTAAAACCCCTCCAAAACCCCTCTGGGACCCTCAAACCTCTCAAGACCCCCAAAAACTCCCCCAAAACTTTTCAGAACCTCCCCAAAAACTATTTTGGATTCTCCCAAACCCTTTCAGAACCCCCTCAAACATTTTTAGGACACCCCCCCCCCCAAAACCCCTCAAGACACCCCTGAGACTCCCCAAAATCCCCCAAACCCCTTTTGGGACCCCCCAAAACTCCCAAGATCCTCAAGATCCCCCCAAAACCCCTCTAGGACCCCCAAACCCCTTTTGGGACCCCTCCCAAACTCCTCAAGACCCCCCAAAAACCCCTTCAGGATCCCCCAGACTCCTTTTGGGGCCCCCAAGACACTCCAAAACTCACTCAAGATCTCCCCAAAACATCTCAAGGCACCCCCAAACCCCTCAAGAGCCCCCCAAACCCCTTTTGGGAACCCCCTAAACCCTCAAGAAACCCCCAAACCCCTTTGGGACCCTCAAGACTCCCCAAACCCCTCTGGGACCCCCCAAAACTGCCCCAAACCCCTTTGGGACTCCCTCAAACCCCTCTGGGACCCCCCAAAACTCTTTTGGGACCTCCCCAAATCCCTCAAGACCTCCCCAAATCCCCTCAAACCCCCTGGGACCCCCCAAACCCCTCAGGAGCCCCCCAAACCCCTCCCCCCTCCCCTCCAGGTACTTCGAACGGGGGCCCCCCGGCCGAGACCGACTTCGGGGGTGACGTGAGTGGAGACTGGGAGCACTGGGAGGGACTGGGAATGGAACTGGGATGAACTGGGAGGGACTGGGATGAACTGCCACGGGTCCCCCTGTTTGCTGGAGGGTTTTGGGGTGACTCTGACTCTCCCTCCCCCCCCACCTTGGTGCAGTTTGGGAGGTTTTGGGGGGTCCCAAGGGTGGATTTGGGGTCCCTGAGGGGATTTTGGGGGTCCCAAGGGTGGATTTGGGGTCCCAGGGATGAATTTGGGATTTTGGGGGTCCCTGGGGGCGATTTTTGGGGTCCTAGAGGTGAATTTGGGGTCCCAGGGATGAATTTGGGGTCCCAGTGTGTAGATTGGGGATTTTTGGGGTGAATTTGGGGTTTTGGGGTGACCCTGACTGCCCCCCCCGGTGCAGTTTGGGGGGTCTGGGGTATCTCAGAGGTGGATTTGGGGTCCCTGAGGGGGATTTTTGGGGGTCCTAGGGCTGAATTTTGGGTCCCTGAGGGAGATTTTTGAGATCCCAGGGTTGGTTTGGGGTTTTGGGATGGGGATTTTTGGGGTCTCAGGGATGAATTTGGGGTTTTGGGATGAATTTGGGGAGTCTAGTGGGGAGATTTGGGATTTTTGGGCTGGATTTAGGGTTTTGGGGTGAATTTGGGGTGGTTTTGGGGTGACCCTGTCCCCATTTTGCCCAGTTTGGGGGTACCCAGTACAGCCTGGTGGTGTTTCACACGGATTTTTGGGGTGTTTTTGGGGTGTCTCCCAGTTTGGGGGTACCCAGTACAGCCTGGTGGTGTTTCACACGGATTTTTGGGGTGTTTTGGGGTGTTCTGCAGTTTGGGGGTACCCAGTACAGCCTGGTGGTGTTTCACACGGGTTTTTGGGGGTGTTTTTGGGATGTTTTGGGGTGTTCCCAGTTTGGGGGTACCCAGTACAGCCTGGTGGTGTTTCACACGGGTTTTGGGGTTTTTGGGGTGTTTTTGGGGTGTTCCCAGTTTGGGGGTACCCAGTACAGCCTGGTGGTGTTTCACACGGATTTTTGGGGTGTTTTTGGGGTGTTCCCAGTTTGGGGGTACCCAGTACAGCCTGGTGGTGTTTCACACGGGTTTTTGGGGGTTTTTGGGGTGTCCCCGGTGCAGTTTGGGGGTACCCAGTACAACCTGGTGATGTTTGTTTAACACGGATTTTTGGGGTGTTTTTGGGGTGTTTTTGGGGTGTCCCCAGTTTGGGGGTACCCAGTACAGCCTGGTGGTGTTTCACACGGATTTTTGGGTTTTTGGGGTGTTTTTGGGGTGTTCTCAGTTTGGGGGTACCCAGTACAGCCTGGTGGTGTTTCACACGGGTTTTTGGGGTGTTTTTGGGGTGTTCTCAGTTTGGGGGTACCCAGTACAGCCTGGTGGTGTTTCACACGGGTTTTTGGGGTGTTTTGGGGTGTTCCCAGTTTGGGGGTACCCAGTACAGCCTGGTGGTGTTTCACACGGGTTTTTGGGATGTTTTTGGGGTGTCCCTGCAGTTTGGGGTACCCAGTACAGCCTGGTGGTGTTCAACACGGTGGATTGTGCCCCGAGTCGTGACGTGCAGTGCCACGCCCCCACCAGCAGCGCCTACGAGTTCCTCACCTGGCTGGACAGCATCCAGTGAGGGGGTTGGGGGGTGGGGTAAAAATTTTGGGGTGGGGGTGAAAATTTTGGGGTGTGTGGCAAAAATTTTGGGGGTGGGGCAAAAATTTTGGGATATGGGGGTGGAAAACTGGGATATAAAGGTGGAAATTTGGGGTAAAGGGATGAAAATTTGGAGTGAGGCCAAGAATTTTGGGAGAAGATTTGGGGGCCAGAAGATTTTGGGGGTGGAAAAATTGGGGTGGTAAAAGATTTTGGGGGGTGGGATAAAGATTTTGGGATATTGGGGTGAAAACTTGAAATACAAGGGTTGAAATTTGGGATACAAGGGTGGAAATTTGGGGTGTAGGGATGAAAATTTGGGGGGTGAGGCAAGAATTTGGGGGATGGGGCAAAGATTTTGGGGTGTGGGGTAAAAATTTTGGGAGGTGGGGTAAAAATTTTGGGGTGTGGGGTAAAAATTTTGGGGTGTGGGGTAAAGATTTTGGGATATGGGGGTGGAAAATTGGGATATAAGGGTGAAAATTTGGGGTGTTGAGCAGGAATTTGGGGTGTAGGGTAAAAATTTTGGGGTGTGGGTGCAAAATTCTGGGGTGTGGGGGGATTTGGAATTTTGGGTATTTTTTGGGGTTATTTTTTGGGGAGTCTTTGATGATTTTTTGGGGTTTTTTGGGTTATTTTGGGTGGGGGTTGGGGTTGTTTGGGTATTTTTGGGGAACCTTCTGGGGGATTTTGGGGTTTTTATTAAGTTTTTTTGGGAGAAATTTTGGTTTTTTTTGGGGGGGGTTGGGATGTGTTTGAGGATTTTTTTGGGAATTTTTTAGGGGGATTTTGGGGTTTTTTTGGGTATTTTTGGGTTTTTTTGGGAGGGATTTTGGGGGGATTTGGGTTTATTTGGGTATTTTTTAGGAACCTTTGGGGGATTCTTTGGGGCTTCTTTGAGGGAATTTTTTTTGGGATTTTTGGGGTTTTTTTGGGGGGTGTTTGGGGAGTTTTTTTGGGTATTTTTTGGGGACCTTTTAGGGGATTTTGTGTTTTTTGGAGGATTTTTTTGGAGGGTGTTGGGGATTTTGGGGGATTTTTGTTTCTTTTTTATTTATTTTTGGCTTCTTTGGGCTGAGAATCTCCCAATTTTTGGGGTCAAACTTTTGAGGGTGAGCGTGGGAACTTTCAGGGTGTCTGAGACATCCCAAAAATTCCCAAAATTTCCCAAATTTCCCGCAGGTTCGATGGGGGGGGAGGAGAGCTGCAGCCTGATCGCCGAGGGGCTCAGCACCGCCCTGCAGCTCTTTGATGACTTCAAAAAAATGAGAGAACAGATGTGAGGACGAAATTTGGGGAAATTTGGGGAAAAAATTGGGGGGTTTGGGGTGGGGAATTTTGGGGGATTTTTAGGGGGGATTTTTTGGGGTTTTTTTCGGGATTTTTGCGTATTTTTGGTGAATTTTGGGGATTTTTTGAGATTTTTGGGGCATTTTTTAGAATTTTTTGGTGAGATTTGGGGGGATTTTTTGGGAGAATTTTTGAGGGTTTTTGGGGGTTTTTTGATAATTTTTGTTGAGTTTTGGGGGATTTTTGGGGATTCTTTTGATTTTTTTGGGGGGTGTTCTAGGGATTTTTTGAGGGTTTTTAAATTATTTTTAAAGGTTTTTTGAGAGTTTAGAAGAATTTTTGGAGATTTTTTTGGGGATTTTTTTTTAGTTTTTTGGGCATTTTTTGAGATTTTTTTGGCACTTTTTGAGAATTTTTGGTGAGATTTGGGGGGATTTTTTGGGGATTTTTCAGGATTTGGGGGGTTGAGATTTTTTTTGGGGATTTTTTGAGGGGTTTCTTGGATTTTTTCAGATTGTTTTGGAATTTTGTGGGGATGTCTTGTGGGAATTTTTAAAATTTCTTGGGGTTTCCAGGGGGGATTTTTTCTTTTAATTTTTTGTGCATATTTTGATGATTGTTGGGATATTTTGGATTAAATTTTAGTTTTGTTGGGATTTTGTTTTGGGAAAGTTTTTGAGATTTGGGGGAATTTTTTGTAATTTTTATGGGGTTTTGGGGGATTTTTTTTGTGTTTTGGGAGTTTCTGGATAATTTTTGGCTTTTTTTATTTTGCTGATTTTTTGGAGGTTTTTGGGCAGTTTTTGGGGATATTTTTGAGATTTCTTAAGGTTTTTTGGGGTGATTTTTAAAGGATTTTTTAGGAGTTTTTCAGAGATTTGAGGATTTTTTAGGGGATTTTTAGGAGAATTTTTGTTTGGTTTTTTTTTAATACTTTGATTTATTTTTTCTGATTATGAGGGGGATAATTTGGGTTAAATTTTGGGAATTGTTTTGGATTTTTAACCCCAAAATTCTCTTTGCAGAGGGCAGACCCACAAGGTTTGTGTGCTGATCTGTAACTCCCCCCCCTACCTGCTGCCAGCTGTGGAGAGCACGACCTACTCAGGGTACAGCACTGAGAGCCTGGTCCAGAGAATCGCTGAGGTAAGCACAATTTCAGAATTCCCAAAATTTTGGGGATTTTTGGGATTTTTTTTGGATTTTTTGGGGGACTTTTTGAGATTTTATTTGAATTTTTTGGGGATTTTTTTGGGGGTTTTCTGCAATTTTTTGATGATTTTTGGGGCATTTTTTGGTGATTTTTAGGCTGTTTTGTAGAATTTTTTTGGAGATTTTTGGGGGATTTTTTGAGAATTTTTTGGAATTTTTTAGGGATTTTAGAGGATTTTTTGGGATTTTTGGGGGGGATTTTTGAGGTTCCCACACAACCTACTCAGGGTACAGCACTGAGAGCCTGGTGCAGAGAATTGCTGAAGTAAGCACAATTCTGGGGTTCCCAAAATTTTGGGGATTTTTGGGATTTTTTAGGGATTTTTTGGGGGATTTTTGGGATTTTTTTGGAATTTTTTGGGGAATTTTGGGATTTTTGCAATTTTTTGATGATTTTTGGGGTTTTTGCAATTTTTTATGATTTTTGGGGCGTTTTGGTGATTTTTAGGCTGTTTTGTAGGATATTTTGGAGATTTTTTTTGGAGATTTTTTTGGAATTTTTTTGGGATTTTTTGACAATTTTTTGGAATTTTTAGGGATTTTAGAGGATTTTTGGGATTTTTTGGGGGGATTTTGGGGATCCCACACAACCTACTCAGGGTACAGCACTGAGAGCCTGGTGCAGATAATTGCTGAGGTAAGCACAATTTCAGAATTCCCAAAATTTTGGGGTTTTTTGGGATTTTTTTGGGATTTTTTGGGGGATTTTTTGGGATTTTTTTGGAAATTTTTTGGAATTTTTTGGGGCTTTTTTGTAATTTTTTGATGATTTCTGGGGCATTTTTTGGTGATTTTTAGGGTATTTTGTAGGATTTTTTGGAACTTTTTTTTGGGGGATTTTTGGGGTTTTTTTGGGATTTTTGGAATTTTTAGGGATTTTAGAGGATTTTTTGGGATTTTTGGGGGGATTTTTGAGGTTCCCACAACCTACTCAGGTACAGCACTGAGAGCCTGGTGCAGAGAATTGCTGAGGTAAGCACAATTTCAGAATTCCCAAAATTTTGGGATTTTGGGATTTTTGGGATTTTTGGGGGATTTTTGGGATTTTTGGGAATTTTTGGAATTTTTGCAATTTTTGATGATTTTGGGGCATTTTTGGGGATTTTTAGGCTATTTTGAAGCTTTTTTTTGAGATTTTCTGGGATTTTGTGGGGATTTTTAGGAATTTTGGAATTTTTTAGGGATTTTAGAGGGATTTTTTTGGGATTTTTGGGGGGGGGATTTTTGAGGTTCCCACACAACCTACTCAGGGTACAGCACTGAGAGCCTGGTGCAGAGAATTGCTGAAGTAAGCACAATTCTGGGATTCCCAAAATTTTGGGGATTTTTTGGGATTTTTTTGGGATTTTTTGGGATTTTTTTGGGATTTTTTAGGATTTTTTTGGAATTTTTTTGGGAATTTTTTGGGTTTTTGCAATTTTTTGATGATTTTTTGGGGCATTTTTGGTGATTTTTAGGCTGTTTTGTAGAATTTTTTGGAGATTTTTTTGCAATTTTTTGGGGATTTTTTGACAATTTTTTGGAATTTTTTAGGGATTTTAGGGGGATATTTCGGGATTTTTTTGGGAAATTTTTGGGGGGATTTTTGAGATTTTTTGGGGGGTGTTCTCCCTGATTTTGGGCTTTTTTGGGGATTGTTTTTGGGGTGTTTCCCTTGATTTTGGGGGGATTTTTGGGGTTTTTTTGGCTGTCTCTGTGATTTTTGGAATGTTTTTTGGCTGTCTCTGATTTTTGGGATGTTTTTGGGCTGTCTCTCTGATGTTTGTGGATGGTTTTTGGGGAGGTTTTTTGGGTTGTTTCTCTGATGTTTGTGGATTATTTTGAGCTGTCTCTGATTTTCGGGATTATTTTGAGCTGTCTCTCTGATTTTCGGGATTATTTTGGGCTGTCTCTCTGATTTTTGGGATGTTTTGTGCTGTCTCTCTGATTTTCGGGATTATTTTGGGCTGTCTCTCTGATTTTTGGGATGTTTTGGGCTGTCTCTCTGATTTTCGGGATTATTTTGAGCTGTCTCTCTGATTTTTGGGATGTTTTTGGGCTGTCTCTGTGGATGTTTTTGAGCTGTCTCTCTGATTTTCGGGATTATTTTGAGCTGTCTCTCTGATCTTTGGGATGTTTTTGTGCTGTCTCTCCTGTTTTTGGCCCCCAGCGCGGGATCCATTTCTCGGTGGTCGCCCCCCGCAAGCTGCCGAGCTGCGGGCGCTGTTCGACAAGGGCGCCCCCCCCGGCAGCCTGGAGCCACCGCAGGGCAAGGAGTGCGGGCAGGACCCCCGGCACATGGTGCTGGTCAGGGGTGGCACTGCCAGGTAGGGGGCGCTGGGGGACACTGGGGACATTGGGGACACTGGGGGATTGGGGACACTGGGGGATTGGGGACACTGGGGACACTGGGGAATTGGGGACACTGGGGGACTAGGGACACTGGGGGATTGGGGACATTGGGGGGCACTGGGGGATTGGGGGCGCTGTGGACACGGGGGGATTGGGGACACTGGGGGATTGGGGACACTGTGATCACTGGGGACACTGGGGATTAAAGCACTGCATCATTGGGGGATTTGGGACGCTGGAGCACACTGCGGATCATTGGGGGACTGTGGACACTAGGGGATCACTGGGGACCTAGGGACACTGCGGACACTGGGGATCTTGGGACGCTGGAGACACTGTGACACTGGGGGACTGAAGCACCAGGGATCATTAATGACATTGTGGACACTGTGGACTGTGGACATTAGGGGACTAAAGGCACTGGGGACACTGAGGACACTGGGGGACTGGTGACATCAAAGCAATGGTGACACTGGGGACACTCTGGAGGATTGGGGACATTGAGGGATTGGGGAGATTTGGGACTTTTGGGGACATTGAGGGGATTGGGGACACTGGGGACAGTGGGGGACTTGGGACACGGGGGATTGGGGGATTTGGGACATTGGGGGACATTGAGGGCATTGGGGACATTGGGGGAATGGGGACACTGGGGGATTTGGGACATTGGGGACACTGGGGGACATTGGGGGATTGGAGACACTGGGGAGAATCTGGGTAATTTTGGGGACATTTTTGGGGTGGATTTTGGGTGTGATGATTTTCGGGTGATGATTTTTGGCTGTGATGATTTTTGGGTGTATTGATGATTTTTGGCTGTGATGATTTTTGGCTGTGATGATTTTTTAGCTGTGATCATTTTTGGCTGTGATGATTTTTTAGCTGTGATGATTTTTGGCTGTGATCATTTTTGGGTGTGATGATTTTGGCTGTGATGATTTTTTGGGTGATGATTTTTGGGTGTATTGATGATTTTTTGGGTGTATTAATGATTTTTTGGCTGTGATGATTTTTTGGGTGATGATTTTTGGCTGTGATGGTTTTTTGGGTGTATTGATGGTTTTTTGGCTGTGATGATTTTTTGGCTGTGATGATTTTTGGCTGTGATGATTTTTTGGGTGATGATTTTTGGCTGTGATGATTTTATGGCTGTGATGATTTTTTAGCTGTGATGATTTTTTGGCTGTGATGATTTTTTGGGTGTATTGATGGTTTTTGGCTGTGATGATTTTTGGCTGTGATGATTTTTGGCTGTGATGATTTTTGGGTGATGATTTTTTGGCTGTGATGATTTTTGCCTGTGATGATTTTTTGCCTGTATTGATGATTTTTTGGCTCTGATAATTTTTTGGGTGTATTGATGATTTTTTGGGTGTGATGATTTTTGGCTGTGATGATTTTTGGCTGTGATGATTTTTGGCTGTGATGATTTTTGGCTGTGATGATTTTTGGCTGTGATGATTTTTGGCTGTGATGATTTTTCGGGGCTCTCACGTGGATTTTTCTGCCTCCCTCCCCCCAGCAGGCACGGGCAGCTCGCCCCTCCCCCAAGCCCAGCGTGGCCCTCCCCGCTGCCCCCAGCGCCCCCAGCTGCCCCAGCCCCCCAGCCCCCCGGCCGGACCCCAGAGCTACCAGGTAACCCCAAATCCGGGGGGGGGTGGGGGGACAATTTTGGGATTTTTGGGGGATTTTTTATTTTATTGGGATTTTGGGGGATTTTAAAAAAAAAATTTTGGGGGGATTTTTGGGATTTTTTTTTTAATTTTTTGGGAATTTTTGGCGATTTTTTTTGGATTTTTAAAAACTTTATTGGGTTTTTTTGGGATTTTTTAAAAAAAAATTTAAATTTTTTTATTTTTTTGAGCATTTTATTTTAATTTTAGTGAGACTTTTTAGGATTTTTTGGGGATTTTTATTAATTTTATTGGGATTTTTGGGATGTTTTTGAGGATTTTTGGGAGGATTTTGGGGTCAGTTTTGGGAGGATTTTGGGAGTTTTGTGGAGATTTTAGTGGCATGTTTTGGGATGATTTTGGGGTCAGTTTTGGAAAGATTTTTGGGAGGATTTTGGGATGTTTTTGGAGGATTTTGGGGTCAGTTTTGGGAGTTTTGGGAGGATTTTGGGATGTTTTGGGAGGAGTTTGGGGTCAGTTTTGGATGTTTTTGGGAGGATTTTGGGGTCAGTTTTGGGAGGATTTTGGGAGGATTTTGGGAAGCTTTTGGGGTCAGTTTTGGCATGTTTTTGGGATGTTTTGGGATGTTTTTGGGAGGATTTTGGGATAGTTTTGGGAGTATTTTTGGGTCAGTTTTGGGAGGATTTTGGGAGGATTTTAGGGCAGTTTTGGGATGTTTTTGGGTCAGTTTTGGCATGTTTTTGGGATGTTTTTGGGAGGATTTTGGGGTCAGTTTTGGGAGGATTTTTGGGATGTTTTTGGGATGTTTTTGGGGCAGTTTTGGGAGTTTTTGGGAGGAGTTTGGGATGTTTAGGGGCAGGATTTTGGGGCAGTTTTGGGATGTTTTTGGGAGGATTTTGGGTCAGATTTTGGGAGGCAGTTTTGGGAGTTTTTGGGAGGATTTTTGGATGTTTTTGGGAGGATTTTGGGTCAGTTTTGGGAGTTTTTGGGAGGAGTTTGGCTCCCAGCCCCTCCCTCCCCAGGTGCCGCCCCAGGCGCTCTCAACGCCGCCCAGGCCGCGGCGCAATCGGCCGTCGAGGCCGCCAAGAACCAGAAGAGCCTCGCGGGGCGCTGTGAGTTTTGGGGACCCCCCCAAAAAAAAAAATATTTGAGGACCTCCCTCCTGTCTTAACCATCCACTGGGACCCCTAAAATTTTGGGGGATTTGGGGGTGGGGGCGCGGGAAATTGGGTGGAGGTGCTGCCACCTGGTGGGGGAGGTGCAGGGGGATTTGGGGGGAATTTGGGGAGGGAATTTGGGAGGTCTGAATTTGGGGAGGGGGATTTGGGGAGGAGAATTTGGGGGTTCTGAATTTGGGGAGGGGATTTGGGAAGAGGAATTTGGGGAGGGAATTTGGAGAGGAATCTGGGAGTTCTGAGTTGGAGGGAAATTTGCAGGAGAGGATTTGGGGAGGAATTTGGAGGATTTTGGGAGGAGATTTGGGAGTTCTGGATTTAGGGGATGGGAATTCTGGGGAGAGAATTTGGGGGTTCTGAATTTGGGGAAGGAATTTGGGGAGAGTGGGGGAATTTGGGGAGGAATTTGGGGAGTGGGATTTGAGGAGGAGGAATTTTGGGAGGAAATTTGGGGAGAGAATTGGGGGGTTCTGAATTTGGGGAGGGGGATTTGGGGAGAGAATTTGGGGAGGGGATTTGGGGAGGGAATTTAAGGAGGTCTGAATTTGGGGAAGGAATTTTGGGAGGGGATTTGGGGAGAGGAATTTGGGGAGGGGGAATTGGGGGTTCTGAATTTGGGGAGGGGGATTTGGGGAGAGGGAATTTGAGGGAGAGGGGATCTGTGAGGATGGAGGATTTTGGAGGATTTTGGGAGAGAATTTGGGGGATTTTCATGGATTTCGGGGAATTTGGGGAAATTTGGGAGGATTTTTGGGAGATTTTGGGGAAATTTTGGGATTTTGAGGGGATTTTTAGTGGAATTTGGGAGGAATTTTGGGGAGATTTTTTGGGGAATTTCGGGGGATTTTGGGAACATTTTGGGAACATTTTGGGAATTTTGGGAGGATTTGATGGGAATTTTACGGATTTTGGGAATTTGGGAGGATTTTTGGGGTGAATTTGGGGGAATTTTGGTGGATTCTGGGAGGATTTTTGAAGATTTTTGGGGGAATTTGGGAGATTTTGGGAATTCGGGAGATTTTGGGAATTTTATGGAATTTGGGATTTTGGGAGAATTTGGGAATTTGGGAGATTTTGGGAATTTGGGAGAATTTGGGAATTTTATGTTTTTTGGGAATTTGGGAGATTTTGGGAATTTTATGGATTTTGGGATTTTGGGAATATTATGGATGTTGAGAATTTGGGAGGATTTTGGGAATTTGGGAGGATTTTAGGAATTTAATGGATTTTGGGAATTTTATGGATTTTGGGAATTTGGGAGATTTTGGGATTTTGGGAAGATTTTAGGAATTTTATGGATTTTGGGAATTTGGGAGGATTTTGGGTCCAGCCGAATTTTGGGGAATTTTTAATTCTCAGTTTTCTCTTCCCCTCCCCCAGTCCCCCGCCCTGCCCCCCCATGCAGCCGCCCTTCCCCCCCGCCCCCTCCCCAGCCCCTCCCCCCGGCCCCATCGCGCCCCTCCCCCCCCGAAGTTGCCGCCCCAGGCCCCGCCCGCCGCCCCTCCCCCCCCGGCGCTGCTGGCCCCGCCCCCCGGGCCAGGGCCCCCCAGCCGGGCCCCCCCCGGTGAGTGACAGTTCCCACGTTGTCTTTTTTTCTTTCTCTTTTTATTTCTATTTTTATTTTTATTTTTAATTTTTATTTCTATTTTTATTTCTATTTTTTATTTTTATTTCTATTTTTATTTCTATTTTTTAATTTTTATTTTTATTTTTATTTCTATTTTTTTAATTTTTATTTTTATTTCTATTTCTATTTTTATTTCTATTTTTATTTTTATTTCTATTTTTATTTCTATTTCTATTTTTATTTCTATTTTTATTTTTATTTTTATTTTTATTATTTTTATTTCTATTTTTATTTCTATTTTTATTTCTATTTTTTTAATTTCTATTTTTATTTTAGTTTCTATTTTTATTTCTATTTTTATGTTTATTTCAATTTTTTAAAATTTTAATTTTTATTTCCATTTTTATTTCTATTTTTGTTTAATTTTTTTTCTATTTTTATTGTTATTTTTATTTTTTTATTTTTAATTTATTTTTCTTTTTACTTTATCTTCACTTCTATTTTTATTTTTTATTGTTATTTTTAAATTTAATTTTAATTTACTTTAAATTTGATTTTGGTTGTTATTTGCAAGTTTGTTTTTGTTTCATTTTTTTAAATTTTGTTTTCAATTTTATTTTAACTTTTTATTTTTAATTTTACAGATTTTTTTAAACTTAAATTTTTTATTATAGTCTGTTTTATGTTTTATTTTTTAATTCATTATTTGTTTATGGTTGTTTTGGGGGTTGGGGGTTGTTTTGGGTTGATTACGTTCAATTTTTTGGGTTTTAATCCAGTTTTGGGTCAATTAAATCCCAATTAATTCCCATTTTGGAGATCAATTAAATCCAATTTTGGATCAATTTATTCCCATTTTGGATCAATTAAATCCCAATTTATTCCCATTTTGGATCATGGATCAATTAAATCCAATTTTGTGTCAATTAAATCCAATTTTGGCTCAATTAAATCCCAATTAAATCCAATTTTGTGTCAATTAAATCCAATTTTGGCTCAATTAAATCCAATTTTGTGTCAATTAAATCCAATTTTAGCTCAATTAAATCCCAATTAAATCCAATTTTGTGTCAATTAAATCCAATTAAATCCCAATTAAATCCAATTTTGTGTCAATTAAATCCAATTTTGTGTCAATTAAATCCAATTTTGGCTCAATTAAATCCAATTTTGGCTCAATTAAATCCAATTTTAGCTCAATTAAATCCATTTTTTGGGGTTCCCCATCCCCCAGACCTCCCTGGATAATTTTAGGCGTCTCAGAAATTTTTTTTTTTCCCAAATTTTTATTTCCCCTCCCCCCCCAGGCCAGCGGGGGCCCCCCCAGCTCGGGGCCCCCAGAACCCCCCGAGTTTGGGGGGCCCCCCTGGCTGGAGCCCAACAGTCCAACAAGGTGCTGGCCTGGAGCGGCGTGCTGGAGTGGCAGGAGGTGAAATTGGGGAATTTGAAATTTTGGGGGCTTGAGAGGATTTTGGGGGATTTTGGGGGAATTTTGGGTTTGATTTGGGGGTTTGGGGGAATATTGGGGGGATTTTGGGGGGAATTTTGGGAATTTTGGGTTTGATTTGGGGGTTTTGGGGGAATATTGGGGGATTTTGGGGGTGAATTTTGGGGAATTTTGGGTTTGATTTTGGGGGGTTTTGGGAGGATTTTGAGGAGTTTTGGGTGAATTTTGGGGGATTTGAGATGAATTTGGGGGATTTTGGGTGAATTGGGGAAAATTTGGGAGACTTTGGGGATTTGGGGGATTTGAGGATAATTTAGGGAATTTTGGGGATTTTGGGTTTTGATTTGGGGGGCTTTGGGAGCATTTTGGGGGATTTCTAGGGGATTTTGGGGGAATTTTGGGGTGAATTTTGGGGGTTTGAGAGGATTTTGGGGGGAATTTTGGGGAATTTTGGGTTTGATTTGGGGGGTTTGGGGAATTTTGGGGGGATTTTGGGTGGAATTTTGGGGATTTTGGGTGGAATTCTGGGGAATTTTGGGATATTTTGGGGGAATATTGGGGATTTCTGGGGTAAATTTGGGGGAATTTTGGGGTGAATTTGGGATATTTTGGGATATTTTATGGGATATTTTGGGATATTTTGGGATATTTTATGGGATATTTATGGGATATTTTGGGATATTTTGGGATATTTTATGGGATATTTTGGGATATTTTATGGGATATTTTGGGATATTTTGGGATATTTTATGGGATATTTTGGGATATTTTGGGATATTTTATGGGATATTATGGGATATTTTGGGATATTTTGGGATATTTTGGGATATTTTGGGATATTTTATGGGATATTTTGGGATATTTTGGGATATTTTGGGATATTTTATGGGATATTTTGGGATATTTTATGGGATATTTTGGGATATTTTGGGATATTTTATGGGATATTTTATGGGATATTTTATGGGATATTTTGGGATATTTTAGGATATTTTGGGATATTTTGGGATATTTTATGGGATATTTTGGGATATTTTGGGGCACTTGCTGAACTTCAGAACCCCCCAAACCTTTTCTAGAACCCCAAACCTTTTCCCTGCCCCTCCAAATTTTTTCTTTGCCTCCTCAAATCTTTTCTCTGACCCCCCAAATTTTTTGGGGACCCCCAAATTTGCCCCCAGAAGCCCAAACCTGCCCTGGTGGATTCCAGCACGAAGCTGACACGGTCCCTGCCCTGCCAGGTCTACGTCAACGCCGGGGAGAACCTGTGAGATTTGGGGAAATTTTGGGGGTTTGGGGAAATTTGGGAGAATTTTGGGGGTTTTGGAATTTTTAGGAATTTTTTTGGGATTTTTTTGTGGGGTTATAAGGGATTTTGGAGGATTTTTGGGGTTTTTGGGGAATTTTAGGAGAATTTTGAGAGGATTTTGGGAGATTTTTGGGGAATTTTTTTTTTTAATTTTGGGGAATTTTTTAGGGGAGTTTTGGGGATTTTTTTTAATTTTTGGGGATTTTTTGGGGATTTTGGGGGATTTTGTGAGGGTTTTAGGGGGTTTTTGGAATTTTGGGGGGGTTTGAAGGGATTTGGGGGGATTTTTGGAATTTTGGGGGGGATTTTTGGGGATTTTTTGGAGAGATTTTGGGGAATTTTTATGGCATTTTAGGGAGTTTTTATGGGATTTTGAAGGATTTGGGGGATTTTTGGGAATTTTGGGGGTTTTTGGGGAATTTTGAGAGGATTTGGGGGGATTTTTTGGGAGGTTTTGGGAATTTTGAGGATTTTTGAGGGAGATTTTGGGCAGAGTTTTTGGGGTTTTTGGGGGATATTTTGGGGGTTTTGGGGGATTTTTTTGGAGTTTTTGGGGGATTCTTTTTTTTTTTTAATTTTTGGGTGGATTTTAGGGGGATTTTTAGCGGGATTTTTGGGGGAGATTTTGGAGGATTTTTGGGGATTTGGGGGATTTTGGGGGATTTTAGGAAATTTTGTGGCATTTTAGGGAGTTTTAGAAGATTTTGAAGGGTTTTGGGGGATTTTGGGGGATTTTGTGATTTTCGGGGGATTTGGGGCATTTTTATTTTTCTTATGGGATCTCACTTGATTTTTGGGATGGTTCTGGAATTTTGGGAAGCCCAAACTGACCCAAATTTTTCTCTTTGCCAGGAAAACGGACCAGTGGCCCCAAAAACTGATCATGCAGCTGATCCCACAGCAGCTGCTGGTGGGGGTTGGGATTTGGGATTTGGGGTTTGGGATTTGGGATTTGGGATTTTGGGATTTGGGGTTTGTGGGATTTTTGGGATTTTGGGGATGGTTTGGAGTTTGGGACTGGGGTTTTGGGATTATGGGGATTTTGGGGATTTGGGTTGGATTTGGGATTTTGGGATTTGGGGTTTGGGGTTGGGATTTTGGGGATTTGGGGATTTTGGGATTTGGGGTTTGGGGTTTGGGATTTGGGGATTTTGGGGATTTTGGGGTTTGGGGTTTGGGATTTGGGGTTTGGGATTTGGGGATTTTGGGGTTTGGGATTTGGGATTTGGGGTTTGGGGATTTTGGGGTTTGGGATTTGGGATTTGGGGTTTTGGGATTTGGGGTTTTGGGATTTTGGGGATTTTGGGATTTGGGGATTTTGGGATTTGGGGTTTGGGGATTTTTGGGATTTTGGGATTTTGGGATTTGGAGGATTTGGGATTTGGGACTTTGGTTTTGGGGTTTGGGGATTTTGGGATTTGGGGTTTGGGATTTGGGATTTTGGGATTTGGGGTTTGGGATTTTGGGGATTTGGGGATTTGGGATTTGGGGATTTGGGGTTTTGGGATTTGGGATTTGGGATTTGGGGATTTTGGGATTTGGGGTTTTGGGGTTTGTGGTTTGGGATTTGGGGATTTTGGGATTTGGGGTTTTGGGATTTTGGGATTTGGGGATTTGGTGTTTGGGATTTGGGATTTTGGGGATTTTGGGGTTTGGGGATTTTGGGATTTGGGGATTTTTGGGGTTTGGGGATTTTGGGGTTTGGCATTTGGGGTTTTGGGATTTTGGGATTTGGGGATTTTGGGGTTTGTGGTTTGGGATTTGGGGATTTTGGGATTTGAGATTTGGGATTTTGGGATTTGAGGTTTCTCTGGTATTTGATTTTTTTAATGGGATTTGGGGTTTTATGGGATTTGGAGTGGGTTTTTGTAGGGTTTGTTAGGAATTTTTTAAGGATTTGGGGTTTTTTGGTGGGGTTTGAGTATTTGTGGGTTCTGGGATGGGGTTTTCTGGGATTTGGGGGTTTTTGGGATTTGGGGAGTTTGGGTTGGGTTTTTTGGTGGGATTTTGGGGGATTTGGGATGGGATTTTTTGGGATTTTGGGGTTTTTTGTGGGATTTGGGTGTTTGTGGGTTCTGGGATGGGGTTTTCTGGGATTTGGATTTTTTTGTGGGGTTTGTGGGATTTGGGATGAGGTTTTATGGGATTTGAGTTGGGTTTTTTTTGTGGAATTGGGGTTT
Organism: Luscinia luscinia; assembly: GCA_034336685.1. Classification (NCBI taxonomy): domain Eukaryota; kingdom Metazoa; phylum Chordata; class Aves; order Passeriformes; family Muscicapidae; genus Luscinia; species Luscinia luscinia. Next base: position 39,144 of record JAKWBO010000418.1, read on the forward strand.
TTTGTGTGTTCTGGGTTGGGATTTTATGGGATTTTGGGTGTTTTTCTGGGGTTTTTGGGTTCTGGGATGGGGTTTTCTGGGATTTGGGGGTTTTGTGGGATTTGGGGGTGTCCTGACTGCTGTTTTTGGGGTCCCCCAGACCACCCTGGGCCCCCTGTTCAGGAATTCCAGGATGGTTCAGTTCCACTTCACCAACAAGGACCTGGAGTCGCTCAAGGGGCTCTACAGGATCATGGGCAACGGCTTCGTAAGGACCCCAAAAATCACCCTGGGGCACCCAAAATCATCCAGGGACCCCAAAAGTCCAAAAATCATCCTGGGATCCCAAAAATCACCCTGGAACCCCAAAAATCATCCCTGGGACCCCAAAAATCATCCTGGGACCCCAAGAATTCACCCAGGGACCCCAAAAAATCATCCTGGGACCCGAAAATCACCCTGGTGAACCCCAAAATCACTCTTTGGACCACAAAAAAACATCCTTGGGACACCAAACCCAGCCAGGGGACCCCAAACCCAGCCAGGGAGAGCCCAAAAATCACCCTGGGAACCCCAAAATCACTCTGGGGACCCCAAACCCAGCCAGGAAATCCCAAAAAAACACCCTTGAGTCCCCAAACCCACCCGTAGGACCCCAAACCCAGGCAGGGACCCCAAACCCAGCCAGAGGACCCCAAAATCCCAGGCAGGGACCCCAAAACCCAGGCAGGGGAGCCCAAACCCAGGCAGGGGACCCCAAAACCCAGCCAGGGGACCCCAAAACCCAACCAGAGGACCCCAAACCCAGGCAGGGACCCCAAAAACCCAGGCAGGGACCCCAAGCCCAGCCAGGGGACCCCAAACCCAGGCAGGGACCCCAAAACCCAGGCAGGGACCCCAATCCCAGGCAGGGGACCCCAATCCCAGGCAGGGGACCCCAAGCCCAGGCAGGGGACCCCGAAATCCCAGCCAGGGGACCCCAAACCCAACCAGAGGACCCCAAACCCAACCAGAGGACCCCAAACCCAGGCAGGGACCCCAAAATCCCAGGCAGGGACCCCAAAACCCAGCCAGGGGACCCCAACCCCAGGCAGGGACCCCAAAACCCAGGCAGGGGACCCCAATCCCAGGCAGGGGACCCCAAGCCCAGGCAGGGGACCCCGAAATCCCAGCCAGGGGACCCCAAACCCAACCAGAGGACCCCAAACCCAACCAGAGGACCCCAAACCCAGGCAGGGACCCCAAAACCCAGGCAGGGGACCCCAAAACCCAGCCAGGGGACCCCAAACCCCAGGCAGGGACCCCAAAACCCAGGCAGGGGACCCCAATCCCAGCCAGGGGACCCCAACCCCAGGCAGGGACCCCAAAAAGGCTGCGTGTGCTCCCCAGGCGGGCTGCGTGCACTTCCCGCACACGGCGCCCTGCGAGGTGCGCGTGCTGATGCTGCTCTACTCGTCCAAGAAGAAAATCTTCATGGGGCTGATCCCCAACGACCAGAGCGGCTTCGTCAACGGCATCCGCCAGGTCATCACCAACCACAAGCAGGTGCAGCAGCACAAGATGGACCAGCAGCGTGGGGTGAGCCCCAGAACAGCTCCAAATAATCCCAAAAATACACCAGAAATAGCCCAAAATATCCCCAAAATATCCCCAAAGCAGCGTGGGGTGAGCCCCAGAACAGCTCCAAATAACCCCAAAAATACACCAGAAATAACTCCAAAGCAGCGAGGGGTGAGCCCCAGAACAGCTCCAAATAATCCCAAAAGTACACCAAAAATAGCCCAAAAATATCCCGAAAATAACCCCAAAATATCCCCAAAATACCCCCAAATATCCCCAAATATCCCCAAAATATCCCCAAAAATGCCCCCAAAGCAGCGAAGGGGTGAGCCCCAAAGAATAACCCCAGAAATAACCTCAGAAACATCTCAAAATACCCCCAAAACCAGCCCAGGACAGCCCAAAAATACACCAAAAATAACCTCAGAAACATCCCAAAAATACCCCAAAACCAGCCCAGGGACAGCCAAAAAATAACCCAAAAGTACACCAAAACCAGCCCAGCAATAGCCCCAAAAACACACCAAAAATTACCTCAGAAATAACCTCAGAAACATCCCAAAAATACACCAAAAACATCCCAAAAATACACCAAAAACGGCCCAAAATAACCCCAAAGTAACCCAGCAATAGCCTCAGAAACATCCCAAAAATAACGCTGAAAATACCCCAAAACCACCACAAAATAACCCCAAAATCACCCACAAAATACCTCAAGAACAACCCCAAAACCACCCCAAAAATAACCCCAAAAATATCCCACAAACAACCCAAAATAATCCCCAAAATAACCCCAAAAACATCCCAAAAAACCCTGAAAACATCCCAAAACCACCCCAAAAATAATCCTAAAATATCTGCAAAACCCCAGCGCCGTTTTTTGGGGTGTTTCTCCCCTCCCCATCCCTTTTTGGGGTTCATCCCTGCCCCCCACTCATTTTAGGATTCCCCAAATCCATTTTTGGGGGGGGTTTGGGGTCTCTGCTCCCCCCCAACCCCCCAAATTTCGGTGTCCCCACAGTTGGGGGGCTCAGCCCCCGTTCCTGGGGCTCCCCCGTTCCTGCCCAAGCAGCCGGGGGCGATCCCGGTCAGCTCGGGGGTGCAGCCGCAGGTAACGGGCCTGGGGTTTGTGGGATTTGGGGTTTGGGGTTTTTGGGGTTTGTGGGATTTGGGGTTTGGGGTTTGTGGGATTTGGGGTTTGGGGTTTTGGGGTTTGGGGTTTGGGGTTTTTGGGGTTTGGGGTTTGTGGGAATTGGGATTTGGAGTTTTGGGATTTGGGATTTGGGATTCGGGTTTATGGAATTTGGGGTTTGGGATTTGGGGGATTTGGGATTTGGGGTTTATGGGATTTGGGGTTTGGGATTTGGGATTTGGGTTTGGGACTTGGGGTTTGTGGGATTTGGGGTTTGGGGTTTTTTGGGGTTTGGGGTTTGGGATTTGGGGTTTGGGATTTGGGGTTTTTGGGATTTAGGGTTTGGGGTTTATGGGATTTGGGGTTTATGGGATTTGGGATGTGGGATTTGGGGTTTGGGGTTTGGGATTTGGGGTTTGGGGTTTGTGGGATTTGGGGTTTGGGATTTGAGGTTTTGATGTTTATGGGATTTGGGGTTTGTGGGATTTGGGGTTTGTGGGATTTGGGGTTTGGGACTTGGGGTTTGTGGGATTTGGGGTTTGGGGTTTTTGGGGTTTGTGGGATTTGGGGTTTTTGAGATTTGGGGTTTGGGGTTTGGGGATTTGGGGTTTGGGGTTTGTGGGATTTTGGGATTTGGGGTTTTGGGGTTTGTGGGATTTGGGGTTTGGGGGTTTTGGGGTTTGTGGGATTTGGGGTTTGGGGTTTGTAGGGTTTGGGGGATTTTGGGTTTGGGATTTGGGGTTTGGGATTTGGGGTTTTGGGATTTAGGGTTTGGGGTTTATGGGATTTGGGGTTTATGGGATTTGGGGTTTGTGGGATTTGGGGTTTTGGGACTTTGGGGTTTGTGGGATTTGGGGTTTGTGGGATTTGGGGTTTGTGGGATTTGGGGTTTGGGACTTGGGGTTTGTGGGATTTGGGATTTGGGGTTTTTGGGGTTTGTGGGATTTGGGATTTGGGGTTTGTGGGATTTGGGGTTTGGGATGTGGGGTTTTGATGTTTATGGGATTTGGGGTTTGTGGGATTTGGGGTTTGGGGTTTGTGGGATTTGAGGTTTCGGGTTTGGGATTTGGGTTTTATGGAATTTGGGGTTTGGGTTTTATGGAATTTGGGATTTGGGGGATTTGGGATTTGGGGTTTATGGGATTTGGGGTTTTGTGGGATTTGGGGTTTGGGGTTTGTGGGATTTGAGTTTTGGGGTTTGGGATTCGGGTTTTATGGAATTTGGGATTTGGGGGATTTGGGATTCGGGGTTTATGGGATTTGGGGTTTGTGGGATTTGGGGTTTATGGGATTTGGGGTTTGTGGGATTTGGGGTTTTGGGATTTGGGATTTGTGGGATTTGGGGTTTGGGACTTGGGGTTTGTGGGATTTGGGGTTTATGGGATTTGGGGTTTGTGGGATTTGGGGTTTTGGGATTTGGGATTTGGGGTTTATGGGATTTGGGGTTTATGAGATTTGGGGTTTGTGGGATTTGGGGTTTGGGACTTTGGGGTTTGTGGGATTTGGGGTTTGTGGGATTTGGGGTTTGTGGGATTTGGGATTTAGGGTTTGGGGTTTATGGGATTTGGGGTTTGTGGGATTTGGGGTTTTGGGATTTGGGGTTCGTGGGATTTGGGATTTGGGGTTTGTGGGATTTGGGGTTTGTGGGATTTGGGGTGGGTTTGTGGGATTCGGGGCAGTTTTATGGGATTTGGGGTGGTTTTGTGTGATTTGGAGTGGCTTTGTGGGATTCGGGTGGTGTTTTTGGGATTTGGGGTGGTTTTTGTGGGAAAAAAACCGGGTGGTTTCTTTCACTTTTCCCGCCTTTTTGTCCCCTCATGTTCCCTACCTTCTTTCTCTGCTTGTTTTCAGTCCTTTTTTGTGCTCTTCTCACATTTCCTGTTCTTTTACTCCTCACATTTCCCCCTTTTCCCCTCACGTTTCCCGCTCTTTTCTCCCCTCACATTTCCTCCATTTTCCTTCATATTTTCCTCCTTTTCCCCTCACATTTCCCCCATTTTCTGCCTCACATCTCCACCCTTTCCCCCTCACATTTCCCCATTTTCCCTCAGGTTTCCCGCCCTTTTCCACTCATATTTCCCATTTTCCCCCTCACATTTCCCACTCTTTTCTCCCCCTCACATTTCCCGCCTTTTCTCCCCTCACGCTTCCCGCCATTTTCCCCCTCACATTTCCCATTTTCCCTCACATTTCCCGCCCCTTTTCCCTCTCGTTTCCCCTTTTCCCTCTCACGTTTCCCCCATTTCCCCTCACATTTCCCATCTTTTCTCCCCTCAGGTTTCTCACCCTTTTTTCCCCCCTCACCTTTCCCACCGTTTTCTCCCCTCACATCTCCGCCCTTTTCCCCTCACATTTCCCCCCACTTTTTCTCCTCACATTTCCCCTATTTTCCCTCATGTTTCCTTTCAATTTTTCCCCTCACATTTCCCCCCATTTCCCCTCACATTTCCCACTCTTTTTCCCCCTCACTTTTCCCTCCCTTTTCTCCCCTCACGCTTCCCGCCATTTTCTCCCCTCACGCTTCCCGCCATTTTCTCCCCTCACATCTCCCCGCTTTCCCCCTCACATCTCCGCCATTTCCCCTCACATTTCCCCATTTTCCCCTCACCTTTCCCACCCTTTTCCCCCTCACCTTTCCACGTGAGCTGGTTTTTGTGGGATTCCAGGTGGTGCTGTTGGGTTTGGGGGGTTCATCCTCAGCTCTGTGCCCCCCACAGGTGAGCCCAGGCCTGGCGCAGGTCGGGATCATGGAGGAGCAGCAGCGGCAGCAGAGCCTGGTCTGGGGGAGACTGGGGGGATTTTGGGGGGATTTTTGGGGATTTTGGGTCTTTGGGGAGCTGTGGATGGGTCAGGGGACAAGGTTGGAGAGGTTTGGGGAAATTTTGGGGGGTCTTGCATGAGTTTGGAGGGTCTGGGTCAGGTTTTAAAGGGTTTTGGGGGACCCTGGTTGGGTTTGGAGAGTCCTGGATAATTTTGGGGGGTCCTGGATGGGTCAGGGGTGGGGTTGGGAGTGTTTTGGGGAAATTTGGGGGGTCCTACATGAGTTTGGGGGTCTGGAGCCGGTTTTAAGGGATTTTTGGGGGACCCTGGTTGGGTTTGGGATTATTTTGAGGGGCCTTGGTTGGGCTTGAGGGGTTTTGGGTGCCTGGTTCTTGAGGGATTTGGGGATTTTTTGGACGTGTTGAAGGGTGGGAATCCTAATATATTTTGGGGGTTTCCTTTTCCTCTGTGGGATTTTTTGGGGTGTCCCCAACACCCCTTTCCCCCCTCCCCAGTTACAGCTCCGGGCTCAGCAGCAGCAGCAGCCACAGCCCCACAAGCCCCCAGCTGCCCCCGCACCCCCCAGCCCCCAAAATCCCGGACCCCCAGGCCGGGCCCCCAACCCAGCCAGACTGGGGGGGCTCTGCTGCGCCCCCAAAATCCGGGGCCAACCCCCAACTGAGGAGCCTCCTGCTCAGCCAGCAGCCGGTGAGTCACCCAAAAACCCCCCAAAAACGGGGATCCCCCAAAATGGGGACTGACCAAAATCTGGGGGGCTCAAAGAGAAATTGAGGGATTTTGGGGTGGGCTCAAAAATTGGAAGGATTTTTGGGGGATTCTTGTAATAATTTGGGGCTGGAATTTTGTTTTGCGGGGGGTCTAAAAATTTGGGGGGATGAGGGGAATTTTAAGAAGGTTTCCTGTAGGAATTTCGGGGCTGGAATTTTTTTGGAGGAGGTATTTGGGGGAGCCTAAAAATTGGGAGTTGGGGGAATTTTAGAGGGATTCTGGTAGGAATTTTGGGGTTGGAATTTTTTGGAGGGCTCTAAAAATTTGGGGGAGGGAGTGGGGGGAATTTTAAGGGGTTTCCTGTGGGAATTTGGGGTTGGAATTTATTTGGGGGGCTCTAAAAATTGAGGCTTGGGGGAATTTTAGAGGGATTCTTGTAGGAATTTTGGGGGAAAATCTTTAAAAATTTCAGAGTGGGAGTTGAAACAATATTTTTGAGGGGGGGTAATTTTTGGGGTGCACCCCTGACCCCCCGTGTCCCCACAGCCCCAGGGCGGGGTCCCCCCCAGCACAGCCCCTGCACCACCTACAGCCCCCCGGGGCCCCCCCAGGCCAGCCCCTGCTGCCCCCTCCCCACCAGGCCCTGGGGGCAGGGGGCTCAGCTGCCCTGCTGCACGCCCCCCCAGGGCAGCCCTGGCCGGGGCAGCTGGGGGCCCCAGCCCCATCCCAGGTGAGTGAACCCCAAAAAATAAATCACCCCCACAGCCCAAAAATCCATGGGGAACCCCCAAAATCCTTCTGGCAATCCACAAAAAAAAAAAAAACCAAAAAACAACCCAAAAATCCCTGGGAACCCCAAAATCATTCTGGGAACCCACAAAAAAAACCAAAAACAAAAAACCCCAAAAATCCCTGGGAACCCAAAAAAAATATCTCTGGGAATCCCAAAATCCTTCTGGGAACCCACCAAAAAACCAAACCCAACCCTGGGAACCCCAAAACCGATCCTGGAACCCCAAAAACATTCCTGGGAAACCCTAAATCCGTCTGGGAACCCCAAAATCTTCTGGGAACCCACAAAAAACCCTCAAAAAATCCCTGGGAATTCCAAAATCCCCTGAGAAACCACCAAAAAACCCCAACCCTGGGAACCCCAAAATCTGAGACTGGAACCCAAAAAAAAAAATCCCTGGGAACCCCAAACTCCTTCTGAAAACCCACCAAAAAAAAAAAACCCTGAGAACCCCAAAACTGAGCCTGGAACCCCCAAACCAATCTTGGAACCCCAAAAAAACATCCCTGGGGACCCCAAACTCCACCTGGGACCCCAAAACCACTTTCAGGACACCCCAAAACACCCCTGAGATCCCTAAAACAACATTGGGACCCCCCCAAAACCACCCCTGGGACCCCAAACCCACCCCTAGGACCCCCCAAAACCCCCATGAGCTCCCCCCCGGGGTGGTTTTGGGGTTTTGGGCCCCCTGACCCCCCTTTGCCCCCCCAGGGCAGATGCTGCTGCCCCCCGGCCCGAGGGGCCCCGTCCCCCCGGGGGGGCTGCAGCCCGTGCAGACCCCCAGCGTGATGGAGGAGGACATCCTGATGGACCTCATCTAGGGGGGCCCCCCAAAACTGGGGGTGGGAACCCCAAAAATCACCCCAGGATCTCAAACTACTACTCAAAAACCCTAAAAATACAAAAATATCCTTCAAAAATATCCCAAAAAAAGCCCCAAAACAGGGTCTGCAGACCCCCAGCGTGATGAAGGGGGATGTCCTGATGGATCTAATCTAGGGGTGGGAACCCCAAAACTGGGGATGGGAACCCCAAAAATCACCCCAGGACCACAAAATACCCTTCAAAAAACCCAAAAAATATCCTTCAAAAAATGCAAAAATATCCCAAAACCACCAGGGGACCCCCAAAATCAGGGAGTTGCAGATCCTCAGGGTGAGGGAGGATGGAGTTCATGTAGGAGGAACCCCAAAATTTGGGGGTGGGAACCCCGAAAATCACCCCAGGATCCCAAAAATACCCTTCCAAAACCATAAAAATACCAAAAAAAAATCCTTCAAGAGCCCCCAAAATACCCCAAAACCACAAAACTCCCCAAAATCTGGGTCTGCAGATCCTCAGGGTGATGGAGGGGGAGACCTGGATTCACCTCATTGGGGAGGGGTCCCCAAAATTTGGGGAGACCCCCCCAGATCCTTCAAAATCCCCCCATGAGTCCCCAAAACATCCCCAGAAATCCCCAAATTCCCCCAAAACACAAAGGGACCCCCCCCAAAAATCAGAAATTTGTGCCCCCCCCAGGGTGAGACCCAAAAATTGGGGGAAATTCCCCCCGGGACCCCCAAAAAGCCCCAAATCTTGGTCCTCTCCCCTTTTTTTTATTTTAATTTTTCTTCTTCTTCTTTTGTCGCTTTGCTGAATAAAAACCAGGAATTTTTGCACTTGATCCGTGGTCCAAAAATGGGAGTTTGGGGGTCTGGGAGGAGATTTGGTACTTGGGATACGGGGGGAATTTGGGATTTGAGGAGGGATCCGGGGGGATTTTTGGGATTGAGGGGAAAATTTGGGATTGGGGAATTTGGGTGAGATCCAGGGGGATTTTTGGGATTGAGGGGAATTTGGGATTGGGGGATTCTTGAATTTTGGATGGAATCGTGGGGTTCTAGAGGTTCCTGTGGGGTTCTAGACATGGCAGGGGAACAAAGAGGGTGGAAAATGAGGGGGGAAAGGGAGAGGAAATGTGAAGGGAAAAAGAGGAAGGTGAGAGGAAAAGAGCAGAAATGTGAGAGGGAAAGGGCAGGAAACGTGAGGGAAGAAAAGGATGG